>OMOV01012263.1:0-10899 GCA_900312565.1 Beryx splendens
TGTTGATCTAGGGTGTCGTGTTGTGGGTGTGGTGGTGGGTGGGGGGGGGGGGGTCTCTGGCTCATGACCTTTAAGGGTTTTGGTGTTTTATTATTTGTTTATCTCTTCTTGTGTATTTTTATCTTTTCAATGTGGCTGTTGCTGTCACTCGAATTTCTCTCCTAGGTATGATATAGTCAGACTTGACTTGTTTTTTCTTATGTAAACAAATATTCAGAAGTGAGTCACACACTCCTTTATTTGGCCTACATACACATCAAACTTCCAATAAACGCCCAGACTCAAACAGTAGCTTGGCTCTATAAGCGCTGGAGATAAGTCATATTTCAACCAATAAGCTCCGGTCTCCAACAGACCCCAAAAATGTCTCATCTTCTTTTCATAGAGCCATTCAAAACCTTTGTAGATGTTGCAAATGTATCCCACAAATAAATCATCCTACAGCAGCAGCCTACATGACTGACAGGTAATTCCAAAGGAAATTTTCTTTTCGTTCAGCTATGATTTCTGTTCCTGTGTCGGGGCTGGAGCAACATCTTCCATGTCATCTGTCGTCAGTACTTCAACCAGTATCTCACTATTATCATCATGAGACCTAATGCTTTGTCTGATGAAATACTTAGAAATGTTTAGTTGTTCTCTCCTATAATTGCATTGGTACCTTGCACATCTGACCTGGGCATGCCCCTCGCCTTATCAGACTTGAGGAATTATGAAACAAGCCCAAATCATTGTGTCTCCAAAAAATATTTGGTGTACTTCAAAAGTTTCCCTGGGCAACTGTTTATAGCTGCATGGCCGCCGGACTGTAGTTGTTGGAGCTTTTTACTGGAGCACTTTGACAGAGAACTGGCTGAAGTTACTGTTTGTCATAATCACTTGAATTCCACTTTTTTATGCTTTTGGGTGATGCTATTCGATTTTTTTCTCATAGTTTTTGCCCTGACTGACACTATACTGATATATGAGTTTATACCATAAAACAAAACTGTTTCACAAATAAAAATGTGGATAAACTGAGGTGGGTTTATATTACATCCTTGTAATGATTTGGTTACATGTTTTCTTTGATGTTTTGTCATGGTTGTCTTACTATTTGATGCAATGGATTGCATCTATCATGCAATCATGCAATCATACATCTATCTGTCAAATTTGGATCCTGATGCATCGGTTGGAAGCCAGTGTCCTTCCCATCACGTTCCCTCCTATTGGTACAGTGTAATCTGGAGTTACCAGATGAGCCTTGCTTAAGTCTGGTTCTTTGCTGCACAGATAACAACATCCAGCTCTCAATATGACCGTGACAATGGAGTTGCAGGGCTAAAGACAAAGCACTCCTCACCCATCCACGGCCTGTCTGTGTCCATCTGGAAAAGACATTGGACCAAACAGGTTCTGGGGGCAACTGCAGGCTCTCTTGGAGCCTGTCTTCAAAATGCCTCCCAGACCCGGTGGTGTCTGTGACAGGCCCTCTCCCGGTGAGCTAGCCTCTATGATGAATGGCCACCTTTCCACTCTTTATCGCCCCACTAAATCATACGCTTACCATGCTTTTATGACCAATTTTTGCTGCTTTGTTTTACTTTTACCCCTATTTTTTTAATAAAACTCCAAAGGCTGTGCTTTCCTGTATTTTTTCTGCTGTACAACATACTAATGTCTGAGTTTACATCATTGCATTAGTATTCAGATGGAGAGTTGGGATCTTGCCATGTTAATATGATTCACACGGGCATATGAGTCAGACCTTGTTTGCACTGGACAAACGCTCCTCAGAAAACGCTCCTATCTAAAGAATACATAAATGCAGAATATTTCATTTCAGTCACTTAGTTTTTTTGTTTTACCTGTATCTGTTATGCAGCACTGCCATCTTTTACCCATGGAGTCATAACTAGAGAAGCAGCCAGGAATATGTCTATTGTAATTCTGGAATAACATTAATTATTTATGTGAGTGAGGGTCAGACTCGGTGTTGGTCAGAGCGCAGAGATTGACGGGCAGACAGCATGTCGTGTCAGAGTGACAAGGTAGGAGGAGAGGGGCTGAGGAGAGACGGCAGCATTTTTCTCCCAAGGTGTAATAAATGACTAGAGAATGGAGTGGCTCAGTGTTTATGAGCACAGAGTCTTCATGTGCACCTGCTCCCAGCTCTTTACAGTAGCTGAGAATCCCCGCTAATACTGATGGATTTTAGAAAGGAGTCTTTTGTGTGCTTCTGTACACATCAAAGCAATATCATACTTTGGTGAAAGACTTTCACTTTTTAACATATAGTATATCTTCATATGAGTTCATGAACAGGTAACCTCCAGTCTTCCTATATCCCGTACTCATTTATATGTACTTGTTTGTGTTTTGAAAACCTGCTGGAATACATACAGATATACCACCTATGGCTGTGAGACCTTGATAGTATGCTTTTTTTGTGTGTTATTTTTCAAGAATCAATTTTAACTTTTTGCATTTATTGATAGCGAGTCTGAATAAAACTGGATACTAGCAGTGATGGATCCCCAAGGCGGCTAATGGTAGAGCTTAACTGTTCATGTACACTGCAGCATGCACTATTAGACATAAAAATATCCTACCAAGGTGAAAAATCATTTTAAGCAGTTGAATGTTTATATCCACTGAGTGTCAAACAAAGTGAGAATGTATAATGTTTCTTCGGCTCTCAGCCCTGCCAATGAATTATTCTTATTTCCCAGTCTTAGCACTAATATCTCCCACAGCTCAGGAGATCACTTGTTTCACCTGTTTTGAGCCAAGGTCAGGTGACAGCAGGAGAGAAGACTCGTTGTTTTGAACTTCTGTTTGGGAAGGCTTTCTGAAACTGACATTTTACTGGAAATGAAGGTATTGCCTTTGCTCCCAGTCTCGTGTCCTGCACTCCCTTTGAGTATGTGTGTATGTGTGCACTGTACATCAAAAGGTTAATTTAATTTGACTCATCCTGACAGATTCTGCTGCACTCTTCTTCACTACCTTCCAAAATCCCAATATTTCAGGATCACAAAATGCATAAAACACTGAAATATAGACAGACAACACTACCTCCAAAATGCAGGAAGAGACGGTAATACATTTGAATAAAGAGGTTTCAAACTACAATCCTGACAGTGTGTAATTCACTCAAATACAACTTAGGGAAACTTAACATCAAGTCATGAAGTTGTCATAAAAATACTGGACCTGTTAGTTTGATTCTGTAGCAAGAGAGAGAGCATTCATGGCTCACAGTGCTGCTTTGGCTCCTGCACTGACTTTACTGAAGCCAAGTTTGGCCAGATATGGTGTACTCTGTCTCTCCCTAGTGGACAGAGGAAATTCTGGTTAGTTGTCTTTCTTGGCTTGAGTGATATCGTTCATCTATACCGTTGATTTCCTGACCTACAGCAACTCAATACTTATTAACTGCTGCACAGCCATAAATGAGCTGATATTTTTGTTAGTTGTGTGAATTATTCATATTTAGTTCACTCAAAATTGAATGCACAGGTCTTGAAAGTAGTCTATATATTTTCTAGTTTATATATGTTTATGTTGAAGGCGATGTTTTTAGATGCACAGGCAAGACAATCAAAATTCATAGGTCATTTTTAATCCCTCTCTGATATAATCTCACAGGGCAGAGAAGCCCGTACTGCAGCCCTGTTACGACTTGCAGGTTTTTTTATGATCTATCAATCACCTAAACAAAGCTTGAGTGTGAGAGCCACTGCCAGGGGAGGTCTGACCTGCGGCCTAGCGTGACATTCAAGGAAGGAGTGCTACTCACCCAGGAAATCCCATTACACCAAAGTATGATGGATATCAGTACTGGGAAAGCTCATATGTGGTCTGACATATAATTTGTTATAATTTGTAAAAAATGGTATGACCACGTTCACCTTTATCCCTGTCTTTCACTTTTTCAAAACTCCTGTCCCTATACACACAGTGACTCACATACCCAAGATCTGGAATACTCTTTCTGCGTCTCTAGAAAGCAGCCAAGAAGAAGATCCTCTCTGTACTGTACGTCTGCATAAGGCAAGTGTGGAACTGATTAAGAAGTATCATATTGCCTGCTGAGTTTGTGAATTTACCATTATAGCTGAATAAAATGAAATAATTTTGACACAATACAGTGCAGATATGTTTGCATTCAGAAATTTAGCATACAATGTTTTCCCTCTAAACCAGACTACAAATTGTATAGATGCCATGGAGTTTCTCCTTAAGTTGGAGAACATTAATATGAGGTAGGCCTTTTTATCAATTTTTTCATACTTTACGGTGGTGAGTTTTCTGAAGGTTCCTTCTCGAACAATATTCTGACAGACAGCAAAACTATCTCGCATACCTGTGCTATCTGCATCACAGGGGCCGAGGAGGCTTTTATTTGCAAACATGTACTATCACTCCAGTGCTGATCAATAACACCAAACAGTTGATGGCACACTCCCCATGGGCAAAGGTGAACGAGGGAGTGGAGCTCCTCCCCGTTATGAAAGTAATATCTTTTTTCCCCCTCAAGATTGTGGCCTTACAATTTAACCAAATGTCACCTGTGCCTCCTGAGATGAGACACTGTACAATGTCACTTTCCTCAAGCCTAAAATTAATGGTTAATCAAGCACCATACTCATCTCACAAGTCTCCCACTCTGTTTGTGTTGTTTTTTATCACTCCTACTACTGCCATATTGATTGTCCAAGGCACTGAAACACCATGTCATTTTTCATGTATAACAGGAAACTGCAGGCCCAGTACTGACCTTTGGACTTGTCTAATACTTCATCGACTTTTGTTTATGACTTTCTTTTTTATTTCTATTTCCTTAAATAAGTCATGGAGATATTGTGACACAGTCTCGTGTCTTTCTCATTGACTGTGTGAGCTGTTGTTGTTCCTCGGAGTGAGTCATGTTTACCTGCATCTGAACCCTCCCCTTTATTACGCTTCACCTAGATAAGAAACTAGCAAACAGACAGTGGGCCAAAGATGTCTGTTTCTCTCCCCCTCTTTCACTCTGTCACAGTCATCTGGAGGAAAGTTTAGGATCTATAAGGTCTCTTTAGACTATAAGTCACTAGAGTGGACACTTATGGAGCTTCTGTCAATCCACCACAGCAGTGTTACAGAGACAGAGACGGGATAAAGAACATCAGATTTTAACACCCAGAGACCAGATCAGAGGGACAAAAAACGAAAACTGTGACGAAGCTGAGGGATTTCTCTGCAGACTTGGAGGCCTGTGACAAAGAGGAAGCGTGCTGAATGCATGATCCGGAAGTCACTGTATGTCAGTGGAGGTTGGCATTTATCAAAGCTCTACCAAGCCATACAGCTGGACCTAGTCCCACCTGCTTAGACATATTCAGCAGAAGCATGAAGTTGACTGGGACAATACTAAACCTGGATTCCAGTCAGTACAGCACCACCGCTGAAGGCTCCTGCACCGTGGTGGAGTTTAACAACCTGAGGGTGTTACCTATGGAGACAAATACAGCAGGTATGATGATAACAACTTTACCTCATTCGCTGTGACGTATCTGATACTGTTCCAATACCAAAAGAGTCTTCATGAACTGATTTGCCTTTTTTTTGGTATGTGTTTGTATTGGCTTGCCTTTCTCTCAGGTCCTGTGCAGCCCAGTTGTGTTTTTCCATATTATTCTCCCGGACACAGTAACATCTGGCATATTTATAAGGCATATCTGATATTCTAATGACATAGACACCAAAAGTACCTTTGCAATGACATCAGCTCTCACCCCACAACATGCTGAACAAGTCATTATTCTCAGAAGGAGACAAGTGCTCAAAATACCTCACTTCCCCCCCCCGATCTACTTTCCTTCATAATCTTATTTTCAATCGTCATTATAATTAGAGCTCTGTTGTGCTGAATCAGGGCCTTTCCTTGGCACTTTTAAGGGAGAGAGACTTTACGAGCAGCCTGCTCTTCAAACGCAGATAACTGGGAGGCAGATGTATTCTAATCTCTTAATTCAATCTAACTGATCTTTGACCACAAAAAGCATTCTCCTTGTTAAATTGTAATCCCTGCCTGCTCCATCTCCCAAAACTAAGTATGCAATTTACATACATTATAGCCTGGGGCCATGTCCGTGCAAGCGTCCGTGCGGAAACACTACACCAAGAGAGAGTATTTGACGGTCAGTGGTTTTAAGAGAGACAATCCTGCAGCAATCAAACACTGACAGGATGCAATTTAGAGCAACACGAAGGGAGATTGAATTTAAACAGAGCTCCCAATGTAAAATTAGCCAGAGGAGGGTTGTGGACTTTGGCTTGCCACTGACCTCTAACTGCTTTAATTAAATGGGGAGTTTCCTCTTCCTCTGAGTAATAAGTAGCAGTGCTCCTCGGAGGCCTATGACTCTGGCAGTCACAGAGAGCAGTGATATCTCTACCTATAAGCCTGCTTTTATTATCACCACCAGCGCTGTTCTTGCCAGACCTGTGAAACAGCACGCTGGTAACTCCTGTAGAGCACAAGTTCACAATCAACACGTTTCTGTAAAGTTCTCTGCAAGGTTATTTCTCTTCGCAGAGGTGGAATAAGGATTCATTATTCGCCTTAGCTGATGATGGGGGTCATATGATTGTCTCTGACAAGGTGCCTATCTGCTGTTACACAATGCTGATATTCTCTGGGCTAAGTGATCTGTCTCAGATGCTTGAGGGGCTTGTTAGTTCAGCCTCAGAGATGTTTATTTATTCATTGGCAGCCAAACAAAAGGGGCCCGTGCCTCAAAAGTCATACAGTGTCCCATCCCTCCTACAATACTACTGTGTATCTCTTATCTCCAATTCAAAGTTGCCTAATGTTTTCCTTAGGCAATGAATATGGTGCACGGAGTACTGTGTCTTATCAGACCTCTGTTTTGATGTGCCTATTATCTCTTAATTGACAGAGTCAGCAGTGTCAGCACCCACCTCTCCACTGTCGCAGCCTGATGGAAGTAAGCTTTTGTGCTCCATATGTGCAGACAGGGCCACAGGTAAACATTACGGTGCATCTAGCTGTGATGGCTGCAAGGGCTTTTTCAGAAGGAGTATCCGCAACAACCACACCTACACCTGCAGGTGAGACCCATGTGACACAGAATCTATCAGTGCGGCTGGTCACTGATTAGGGACACTGTATTCATTTTGTATCTTAATATCTTTCAACATATTGCAATAAACTCATTGTGAGAGACGATACTGACCAAGAGCATTGACAGTAAAGTGGAGAAGTTTCAAAAAGTCAAAGTGGATGATAACCCCATGGTGGTAAAGCTAGCAACCATTGTAAGGTGAGATATGTCATCAAAGAAGCTTCACCTAACAATAGAAAAGCGACTAGAGCATGTCACTGGGATCTGTCCAGACAAGGAAGCAATAACCCATATGCAATGACCAAGGACTCAAAATCAATGGTGAGATATAGCTGTAGGGTATTACTCTCCCATGTGAGAAGTTGATTTAGCCATGACATGCAGACTGTAGGACTTGTCATATCTCAGGTTACATTGAAAAGTGTCACCGAGAGTGTAGCGAGTTGTTAGGAATCTGTCCTTACATGTAAATACTCAAGAATAATATCCAATAATACATGAGCGAAAGTTATTCCTAAACTTCAGTATGTTCAACATGTAATTGTGTCTTCCTCTTACAAATAACAAATTCTGGTAAAAACAACAGGTATAAAAGGATTTGTGTGTGTCTGTGCTTATACATTTTCATCAGGTTCAGCAGGCAGTGTGTTGTGGACAAAGACAAAAGGAACCAATGTCGCTATTGCAGGCTACGAAAGTGTTTCAGAGCTGGAATGAGAAAGGAAGGTGAGAGGCATGATGCTGTTTTTTTAATCAGCATATCCATTTATTTTTTCATTGCATACTGTACACCTCACTCTTTAAATTATAAAAATGTAATTGTGCCACAAGGACCTGCGTAAATGTTACTGATGTATGTAGAAAGCATGACATCATGATTTTTAGGCACGATGCATATCATGTCCACTGCCAGGTGACAGACACTGCCTCAGTGGATTGAGCGTCTAGGAGGTTTTTTTCACAATAGGGGAAAAGATAATTTTGTCTCTCTCTTCAGCAACAGTGAGTGAGTGAGTGAGTGTCTGTGTGGGTGTACACACATGTGTGCGTTTGTGCATGTGTGCACCCTGTACCGTGGGTCTTATCTTCTACTGACTGCTGCAGATAGCCAGGGAAAAGAGATGGGATTAGAAGAGCCATGAATAGTCTCTTCACATGAATAATTAACATGGCTGAGTATGGGCAAATATTTGCTCTGCAGTTTTCAAGAGAGACGTGCTTCTCTGAGCCGTCCTGGGGAATGTTACATAAAAGAGAAAACTGAAGTTATAACCCCCTGAAGTGAAGGTCAGGACTATTAATTCAAATGTTTACCTCGCTAATTTGTCTGGTGTCTTGCATAACATGCAGCAATTTCACCTTCAAATTATGCCACAAGTACAGCAGTAATGGAAACACAAAAGTATACAGTTAAACAAACCACCTCAGGCAGCCAGTCTTTTTATACTATTCCCTCTGAGCCCACTCCCTCTGACTGTCTGCAGTCAGACTACTCCAATCTATCACTTAACTGATGTTCCATAGAAGACTCATTTGTGACATTGTCACGCAGGGCCATGTCAGTGAAGCAGAGAGGGAGCCTCTCGCTCTTTCTCCTCCTCTAGTTTGATTAATAGGCTCCTGATTGGTTGCTGAGAGGACAGCTCTGATGACTGATTGCTCTGAGACTCCGTCTTGTTGTCTGACTTTGTGGGGGCATATTGGAATCAGGCTGAGGCCATCCAGATTGCATCGTTCCTAATGACTCTCGCATAGGGGTCGTCAACATTTGATTGTCTCCCCTGTTAAACATAATCCACACCATCAAGCTTCCCCTAACATGCAATCCCACACCTTATTGTGGCTGGCAGGTTTAACAAGCTGTCATCACATTAAAACATTACTGCCAAAGCATATCATGTTCATTGATACTATATATTTTGATTCACTCTTTTTCATATACAGTGAAGCCTGGAGCAGCAGAGAGCTAGAGGGTGTATCCCAAAAGCTTTCACTACTCCTCCACTCCCCTCCGCCACTGCCCCCTCTCTCTGATCAGGGAATAACTTTGAGGCAATGCGTAAAAGAAGGGGGGAAGAGGAGAAAAGAGGAGGAGAGGAAGAGAAGAGAAAGCTGTAAAACATTCTGGACATGAGTTTATGAACTAATGATGACCTTGAGCTGAGAGATATCCACTAAATGGAGCTTTTTGGTCAAAATGTATTCAGAGATGTGCTGTATAGACAGTGTAAAGACGTACTTTCACACCTCCTCAACTCCTCGATCATATCACATCTGAGACCATGACACTTGATGTCATGGTTAGGATTTGTTTTAAGCAGCCTCTCTCATTTCTTCGACAGTTGGGAAGTGGGCAACATGGAGGCATTAACATCAGTTTCCATATCACAGAGGATAGAAGGACCTTGGAGAGGAAAAGAGTATAGGACTTTTGGGATGCATCCTTCAGGAGATGTTTGAGGAAAGAAAGAGATAGGGGAGGAAAGCAGGAGTGATACTTGGAGGTTTGGGATGCACCAAGAAACTTTCCTGATGGTTCTCTCCCCTTCTTGTATCCCCAGCCGTTCAGAACGAGCGAGACCGCATCAGCAGCCACAGAGCCGAGGGACAGGCGGGGGGCACTCTGTCCATCAGTGTGCTGCTGCAGGCCGAGGCCAGTGTGCATCAGGTACCAGACTGTCGCTTAAAAAACTCACAGATACAATGTCCTGTGCTGGAAATGTAGACTTCCATTTCCCACACAGCCCAGCCAAGAGAGTCCTTATCTGTTTCTGAGAATCATGCAGATAAAGGCCAGAGATGGAGAGGATATAGGTTGCACTTTAGACAGGCAGCTATTCAATTCCGTGGAGATTCTAGCTGTAGGCTGGATTCAGTTACTTCTTAGAAACGACAAAATTGCCCAGGGACCCCATCTAATCATAGCCCATTTAATTGCACCGCTAGGTCTGGGATTGTGTGCCAATGTTCAATTACCTTCAAATGCATAATAACAACCAGATATCTCCTTTTGCATGTGGAAGGAATGCACAGAATTGAATAGGATGATTGACAAACGAACTGCTAAATGCAGCTGGGTTGTTTTCCACCCTGGTCATCATGTGATATCTCCTGATGTGATGTGATCACCACATCAGGAAGGAAAAAAAACTACTCTACCTGCCTCATCTTGCTCTTTATCCATCACAACGGTCTAAGCATGCACCAAAGACCTCACAAACCGAGCAAAACCCTCACTGTCACCTTCCCCATCCCCTTTTCATCTCCTGAAGACACACTCACACTCTCACACACACACATCCACGCACACATTCCCTACAGTTCATTCCCACATTACAGTATCACCTAAACCCACTGTGAACTCTCATGCTTTGCCACTCTCAGTTCCCAGCCCTGGTCTCGCCTGTGAGTTGTGACATCAACACCAAGAAGATAGCCTGTGTGGGGGATGTGTTCGAGTCCATGAAGCAGCAGCTCCTCCTGCTGGTGGAATGGGCAAAGCTCATCCCAGAGTTTTGCAGCCTCCCAATAGACGACAGGGTATGGAGGAGACTGACCAGCCAGCCAAAAGACTGTTTATAGTAACAGCTGACTCACACCTGTCTATGCAGGCTGCAATAACAGCGGCTGCCGTTGTAATTTGGTTCACCGGGTGTTATTATTTTTCAGTCCAGGTTGATGTTTTGGTTGACTCGCTGTTTGCATTTTTCAGCTGTAGTTGACATCAGATCTCTGTGTGTGTGTGTGTGTGTGTGTGTGTGTGTGTGTGTGTGTGTGTGTG
>OMOV01012268.1:0-13134 GCA_900312565.1 Beryx splendens
CACGCACGTACGCACACACACACACACACACACACACACACACTTCTTAATTTCTTGATATCTCCCCTCTCTCTCTGTCTCTCCAACACACACACACACGAACACACACACACACACACACATACATGCTAAACAGATGCACGCACGTAAACATACACACCAATGCACACGTACACACACAAGCAGATAACACATAGACAGAAATGTGACATGGCACATATGCATGCACATACACACTAATGCACGCACAACGCACGCACGCACGCACACACACACACACACACACACACAGAGATGCATGCACATACACGTACACACCAGTGCACACGCACACATGAAGGGGAAACTTTCACTCAGCGACAGCATTAGACTTGATTCACCCAGAATACCAACTGATCGATGTGATACTACTCACACTGCTCTGCTGCATGAACTCTCTCGCTCTTTATGCAAAGGACAGACGGTTGATGGTAAATATAACATGTGGGGCCAAGGTTAATTATGATAATTACATAATTTAAATGAATAATTTAGTCATTATTAATTATTTAAAATCCATGCTCACAGCTTTTTTTTTACTTTTCAATTATTTCAGCACATTGAAGTCAACAGCACATTAATATTCCTGTAATGAGTATTAATTCTGATAATTAGTATTAATGTGAGGTACCAAGTTGTAATGTGAAAGACTAATCCACACAGCATGAGAGGGTTTAACAATGCAGTGTCAGAGTGTTCATTTATTACTTCCTTGCAGTACAACGTCACATAGTTTTCTATATGTATTTGTATTGAATGTCATGGTTTGACTGCAAGTTTCATATATTGAGTATGTATGAAGGCTGTTTTCTGAGAACTACCACATCCTAAACGAGGCATGGTGGTGCAAGGTTCAGCCAGTCAGTTTCAGAAGCTGGTAAAAATAACATCTGAGCATGTGAAATGTAATTAAAAACCATACTTGGAGCTAAAATCATTTACCACTGTGCTGTAACCGATCATGCTTGGCTGATCACAGTGTGTGTGTTTGTGTGTGTGAACGTGTGTGTTCTATGTGCATAGTGTGTGTGTGTGTGTGTGTCCTGTTGGGGTATGGAGGAGAGTTACTGGGGTGAAGACACCCTGGGTGAGGATTTCATGTAGTCCTGTGATGGTTTGTGCAAATGTCGTGAGAGCACAGGCTGTGAAAACCTAATGCAATCTGATTAGAAGTTAACCACAAAGCAATATTTCCCCTGCCTAGCCGCACAGAGAGAAAACGAGAACTATTTCCTTTCTTCTGCGTGGGTGAAAGTGATTGAGGCTGAATGACGACCAAGCCTTGAGTTTGGTGTTGAATTACCAAACAAAAACGTTGCGGTTATAATTGGGATCTGAGGCGAGATCTGAGAAAGGTACATCATTTCCAAGGACCAAATACTCAAAAACAAAGACGGCCACAAATTCTTACAACTGCAAATTTACAGCAACATCTGTGCAGGCACTCCTAAAAGTTCATGTAATGCATTTTCTTTCAGTGGAACGAATGCAAGTCAAGTGCAGGTGGATTTTGTATTCATTGGAGAGCATTTCCAGTCAGTCCCCATGGCTGGGGAAAGAGATTACACAAGGAATAATGAATTACAATATCATGTCATATCGGAGGAACTGTACCAGCTCCTGCTGTCTTTTATTTGATGAAAGAATGAGCGTTCCTATTTTGACATCTTGTGAGGCATCGTGTGACACCGCTCCCGCTATGAGGATGGGTACAAACAACCTTGCGTTGCCATGGACTTGGGCAATGAAAGTACACATATTTTTGACATTCAGAGATGCTGCAGATAGGAAATATTTTCCACTGGCACATGTTGCACTGCTACACTCATTATTTTAGGTTTGTTTCGTACATAATGATGATTAAATTCAGTGTGTGTAATTTTTAATACAAAAATGGACTATTTGCTTGAGTAAAGATTCATTCCAAACACCACAAGCCAGAACTGGTTATGCAGCATGGGGTGCACAGTGAATACATAGCAGGGACTCAAGAGTGCCCATTTGCAGCACCACAATGGTCAGTTCTGTTTTTCATTCCTTCATTTCACTTGTGTTGAAGCAGCAAGAATGGCACAGGTTAATTTGGCTCCTCTCCAAGGTTTTGTGAAAATCAAATCCTCCCCTGTCCCGCGGAGTGTTCGCCCCTTCAGAGCTGCACCTGGGAGGCAGAGGAGTGATTAGTCTCCTGCAGAATGGGCTTTGGTAAACTGTGTCGAGCAGTGCACACAGTGACCCTGACATTTTCAGCGTGGCCGAGGGAGGGGAAGATCCACTTAATGGCCAGTCCTGTGTCGGCCAGCAGCCCCACTTTCAATCAATAATTGCTTCATTAGTTAATCTGATTGAGTGTGTGAGCAGCCTGTAGTCGATGCCGAGTTACCTCTCTTTCTGTGAAAAGTCGGTGTTATATTGATTTCATTGTTCTCTGTACAGCCTAACTTTTTCCTGCAACTAATCCTCACATTTACACACAGAAAAGGAGAATGGATCTCTTTGTCCGAGGTCCCCATACCATCCATGCCTCAGTTATATTAAGGCAAATCGATAGTAATGGCTTCTTGATACCATCAGTAAAACAAACGAGGAGATCAAATGTCACTTCTTTATGTTATTAGGTTGATATATCCCTCGTGGTTCTTGACACTGCACCAAAAAAATATTAATTATGCAGTTATGCACACAATCTCACACATATTCCAAAACTGTACACAGCCTTGGACCAATTAATTTGGAATCACAGTTACTAAGAGGGTGTGAGTTTATTCACCAAGTGATGTCAACCACACAACACTTATTATAAATGATGACAATGCCATCTATCTGTCAACCTAGTTGCCATAGATTCATGTTTTGCTATATATCAACTTAGCTGTACTTTGCATATCTGATACTGATGCCAACGCTGCTGCCAACAATGCCAACACTGCTGCACGGGTACAGTTGAATGAATGGATACTTGTAGTTTGATCAGTTTAATTTCATGCTGTACGTCTTGTCTGCACTATATATGAGAGGTCCTGTTGTGTTTGGTCCTGTGCCTGTGCCTGTGTTAATCCTGTATTGTGTAACTGTCTTGTAGTATGTTGGCACCAATTTACCGGGGGGAAAATTCCTTGTGAACCCATTGCTTTCCTTGGCGGAACAACAGGGATTCTGATTCTGATTCTGATTCTGATTCTGATTCTGATTCCGAATAAAGCCTTTTGGAAGGATATTGCAGGGAGAATAGTCTCAGTAATTATGTTGTTTTATATTGGTAGGACAGTGAACAGAGGGCTTTTTAGGAATTTACATGAAAAAAGAAAAAACATCAGGGTATCCAAATATCAGCTGATCTTTGCAGGACATTCAATTAAAAGTAAAATACAGCGATCAGATGTATTACAGGCGAAATGCTCGCAGCCCGTCTCAGCCTGCCTTCTGCGTGGATGCAGTTGTTGGTGCCTCCGCTTGATATCCATTACAGAGTCTATATCAAACCGTCTTCTGGTCGTCTCCATCTTCCTAAATTACCTGGTTGTGAGTGAATAAATGTAATTCACCGGCAACGTGAGAGGCAGAGAAACTATTCATGAAGACGTATACTGGTCTGCTACAACCCAGGCAGCTGTCAGCTGTCAGTATTGTTTATTCCTCACCTAAGCCCGAAACTATTTGTTGGTTTGTCAGTTAATGGTGGCTGAATGTACTGAATGCCTGTGGAATCAAGAGTACTTAGATGCTGGCTGCTGCAGGCTTATGCTTTGAACAACAACCCAGAGTGAGCGCAAACAGCAGATTCTTGTTATCCCTGTTTAATGTGGCAGAGAATATTTTACAATATTTCTTCTGCCACTTTCTCATAATAATGTGCAACACCCAAATGTTCCGTGAAATTGACTCTTGAACAAAAGATATGTTATGTTACGGTAATTCTGTGTCATAATTAAAAAGTTCCAACTTGTTGCTGTGTTGGATTTCAGAGGCAAAGTTGTTGGAATAATTTGTCTGTGTACTATCGTTCCCTGAAATAATTCCTGACAATACAGTGGTGAAAGCAGGTTGACATTCTATTAGCCGGTTAATCTTTAAAGCAGAAGGGGTAGATACCAGCCAAGGGAAGATACGATCTCTTGATATATTGGAGTGAAAAGGGCATGTCAAAAATATCAAACAGATGACAAAGAAATCAGATATAAAGGATGAACATTTTCATCCACAACAACTGAATCAACTGGTGTCATTTATGGTCCGGGAGAGAAAACACTGTGATTACATCAAAACATAGTTTGAGAAGAAGATGTATTGCTTTGAACCATGTGAGGCTCTGCACGTTTCCCTGTTTTTGAGCTTTACATACATTACAGTAATCCTTCTCCCAGTCCGCTCTCAGAAAATGTGTCACCAGACAAGGTTTTTGAGAGTTTGGGGAATTATATTTTCAATTGTGTAAAAGTATTTTTATTATTTGATTAATGGACCATCATGCATGTCATAAAACTGGTGAATATCAATAAGCACAGCAAGCAGGGTGTTGAACTACTGCCTTGGGCTAGGTCACTGATTGTTATAACCAATGACCAAAAATATGATTTCCTTTTGGTGCCGTTACAAGATGTGTTTGGGACCAGCACCTTTAGATGCAAGTGCACCTTTTAGAATGAATACTAACTCTCCTTCAGCCTTTTATTTGCATGCCAGACAGTTTTATTAGTTTAATTGTGTACCATACAGCTATTGGTCGACACATTTTCATCTTCCCTTTCTCACATTAGCCATTCAAACCCTATCTGTGCAGTGATGAATGTTCAATTTCTATTTAGCATTTTAAACAAACATTGGCATTGGGAATTCACGCGCAATATGCATTTGTAATCGGCGAAGTTGATTTGGAGTAGAGGCAATACATATCTAGTTCCACAGTGCCCTTTGGGTTTATGCTCTTCCCTAAACAGAGAATAGGACTTGCGGTTTATTTTGAGGGAGTGTCAGATTGCTGAATGCACCACCATTCAAGTTCCTTGTGCAGGTCTCACTTGCACAAATAAACACATCTTACGCATCAATGACACCCATGCATTTTGCTGAATTTATTGATTGCATCAAGTTTTGTCAGGAGTTAGTCAGTTAAATCTTGTGCTTCTACTCAATATTTTCCTCCGCTTGAGGTTGCAGGACTCTATAAGATTTTTGTGATTCCAAAACGTATCTGCTAACAGCTGCTGGTTGATTTCTTCTCAGTCTTTTCTGATTATTAGATGATGGCTAGATATCAAAAGTGAATCCCTTGCAAAACTATTCTATAGGAACCAAATTCCACATCTGTTGTGATCGGACGGCTCAGTTTGATATGCCAGGGGAAGAAACCAAACAATTAACTGTCTTTGTGCAGATGAACAGATCTAATTTTTTTGTTGTTACCCAAGGATTTTGAACTGCAAGAATGGCAACAAATTACATTTTGATGTTGAAATAGAAGAAATTGCCATTTAATCACTTTAACTGCAGAAGTTTTTTGCCTGCTTCTTTGTACCTTGTTTGCTGTGTGTGTAGTAAGGGCCTTGCAGGTCTAGACCTCACACTGATGCCATAAACCCTGCCATTGTTTAAGGTAACAATGTGGATCCAGCCCTGCCCTCTGTCAACGGTCCAACAGATAGATCTGATTAAGGCTGTTTAAACATAGGCAGTTGCACTGGGAGTCTGCCCACAAGATAGAGCCGAGCAGAGGAGAGACTAAGCCCTGTGAAGCTGGAATCTGGAGGGATTGGAGTATCTTTGGCCCCAGGGTTTATACCGGTAGAAATACCAGTTTGTGTTTTTACAACAGGGCAGGAGCAGCGCTCTGTTTTGGTGGAAAAAGGTCCCAGCCAGGCTGACATTATCTGTGCAATGCCCCTGGGCTCTGAATTACAACGCAACAGCCGTAGCATTCAAATTCACTTACAACCTACGAGAACATAATTAGCCACACCTACTTTTACACCGCACCTCCAAACAAACCAGAATTAGCATACCAGTCAATACTGTTTTCAGCTGGTTGCCTCATGCCATGTCCATGACAATGCAGCTCTGACTATGTGCTCTGCAGACAGCTGGGCAGGACAAAGCTGCCTGCTGTAGTGGCTTGCTGGGTCAGAGGCCATGGTGTTTGGTATTGTTATATTCTGAGGCTGTTTGGAAGAATGTAAATGACCCTGAAACTTGCCTGAAGTCATGAATTACACATACAGTGCATATCCCACATGGCTGACATGTTTTGAACTCTGCAGTTGTATACATTGCCTCTATTTAATGTGTCCATGCTCTACTCTGCCTGATGTTATGACATGTTTATGTTTAAACAGCCATGATGTGCCTTGGGTTACACTAACTTGTTTGACTTGTGTTGGCTTTGGGATATAAAGATAGCTGTTATTTTGGTTATTCTGTCTGTGGATTTATTGGAATCCACTGCCTTGTGCTATCATTCCTAGACACAGGCTACATGCCGACGAGCCCCACGACAAAGAACTGCTTATGATATCTTAAATGGTAAACATGATATAGACTTGAATGGCTTTTATCGACTTTTTGATTGGCTACTGATTCATTCCAGGTAAATACTCCAGGCCGAATTTAGATTTTGCACTTCTAAGTCCTTAATCTGATCCTATTTAGGAAATGAAGGTGGAATTAATCTTGATAAGCGGCTGCTGTGGATTTTTCTTACTTCGGGGCAAAGAAGGTTTCAGTGTGGTGAACTCATGGGACTTTTGCAGGGCAGTTCAGCTCTCGACTAAAGCTGCTCTGGTGCCTTCACTCTCTGGTGCTTACTTTCTCCACGGCTCATTTTAAACAATTACTCTTCGGGGCTAATTTTTCCCCTTTGTGGCATGCATTTCATGTGGAGATTAGCTGGCTGTGCCATTCAAACCAAACCTGCTCTGGTGAAGCAGCTCTGAATTTCATGACTTAATACAGGGACTGATTGGTATTTAACTTTTTTTTTTTTAAAACAACCTTTAAGCATAACACGTTAAGTAGGTGGCAGTAAAGCTTAATAATTCTTAAGATGGTGTTATTGGAGAAATGCTTTGATGGTGATGTTTTTAAGTCTTTTAAGACTCTGACTAGGAAGGCCTACTTTTTAATTGCTGTGCAATCAATTTAGCTATAAACATTCACAAGTTTTTTAGATCTTAATTTACTAAATATTTTGCTTCATAAGCAATGATTGATTGGACGCCCTTTTCACACAGTGGGTTTGAGCAAAGTCAAATCTGATATATTTAGTGTGAAAACTTTTTAATGGATATTGCTGACTTACTCCTCTTAAATCCAAGGTCAACCAGTTTGAATTTTTAAAACTTTTTAAAGTCAGCTTCAGCAACTTGAGTTTCTGCTCTATGAAGGATAAGGCTCAATGAATTGTATTTCCGTACAGAATTAATAAGTATGCTCAAAAGCAATACCATGCAATATTCTGAATAATTCTGTGCTGCTGGAATCTACTGGCTTCTGTATTTTTCTAGTGAAATGTTTCTCATCGAGTTAACTAATGAGGGCAGGTGCATGCTGTGATACCGTGTTGAAACATCTAATGCTCATTAAATGAACATTTGAGTCAAATCAACGCATTCTGCACTTGCCATTCAAAACTAGCCCTTATATTACTGAAATGGAAAACATTTAGGCTAACCTGAGTGTTTTGGTGAGCCATCATTAGCTTATCGGCCCGCTGTCAGGCTGAATCAGGAGGTGCAGCTTATCTGCAGAAACTCTCTAGTGTCTCAAGTCAGGCGAGTATCACAGTTACTATGAGACAAACATTTGACTCAACATTTCTATTTTTAAAAGTAGCTATGTTGTAAGAAGGATAACGCATTTTGAGACGTCCATTGAAATCTTTGCGCTGGTTGGCTCTCTGCTTAACACTGTCCATTAAAATTGTTTAATGGACTTATGTATTATCCCTTATTTAGTTTCTTGATAGACTGTATATAGGCCTACCAAAGACACTGAGGAGTCTTTGAGAGTCCCGCTATGGAAAAGAAGAGGCTTGAATAGTTTAGATATAAAAGTGGTAAGGTCCTTCCAGCACCCTCCCCAAGGAGTCACCGAGACCAAGAGCAGCCAGGCACAGACATGCTGGGTGTTTTGGTGGATGGAAACCCATGAATGACTGACAGCCCTCCTGTCACATGAATAGTTTCTCATACAGTCTATAGCATGATTGCAGGATTTTTCAGGAAAAAAAGAAGCAGTTTTCTGTGGTTGCAAAATGACAAATCGATCAAATGATATTGCAGAAAGCGAACGCTTGCCTGGAAAATAAGATTGTTAGTCGAAAAGAGGCGTGTGCAGAGATTAAGGTTGGGATTCAAGGTGTGTTTAAATATGTGCCAGTTACATTGATGCGGTCTGTCCAAATTGCTACTCTTGAGGGAAAACAGGCGATACTGCATTGTGTTTGTGTGTGCAGCAACAACTGCAGTGCATAAGGGATATAGAGGTGAAGGGTAATGCAATTATTCATTGATGTCAACCCTATTCTCGCTGAGAGAATCTGCCTGGATTGATAATGAGTAGGACTGCCTATCTCCAACTCTAATTAGACAACCTCTTCAAATCTCTTTCTTTATGTATCCTGGCTTCCTCTTTCTGCAGAAAAAAAGTCACATTTCATTCATCTTCCAGCAGCCTTGGCAACTGCCACAAGGACAACAAACCATTAATCTGGCCTGATACGTGGACAGCATAATGGCCAGTTCACATTCTTGAAAACACCTTCCAGTGCCTCTGCTCTGGGTGATTTCTAATGTGTGATATTACCTGAAATGCCAGAGGTATTCCTTGGTCTTTATTTGTCTTTTCCCTCTTGCTTTCTGGTGAAAACAATGTGAATATGTAAAATATGTATGTACACTAGAATTCTTTCAGATACTAAAAAAAATGCATCTTCACAGTGATGCTCGAGCATTTCATTTCGCCGTGTTGTATTATCAGAGGTAAACAACAGGTCATCAAATCATCTCCATGTTGGTATTTCTACTTCCAAGAATGACTGATCCACTGTGATCTTGTATTATCAAGGCCTCCACAAGGCCTTCTGGCGCTTTCCTCCCTCCAAACAAGGCTTCCTTGCCAACACTGCACATTCCATTGCAGGGGTCAAAGGGCAGCTCCCTAGCCTTCCCCGAAGCCCGAGAGCCTTTACTCTTTCCAATTCAAACATGAGACCTCTATTTCCAGAGGTCTCGGAGCAACAATGATGTGCTTGTGAGCAAGTCCATCAAGTTCCCTAAGTAATGAATGGCTCTAAACCACATTCACATTCACATTCACATTCACCCACTCACTCACGCAAACTGTACGTCCTCCTTTCATGAGTCATTAGTTTATATTCTTCACAACCTTCTGCAAACAACAAACAATATATTAAAAATGAACAACATCAAAATCTGAAACGATTTCATCTTTTATTTCATATTTCTTTACATCACACACTGCTGAGATGATCTGACAACCTTTCTGTGTCTGTGTCCGTGTCTATTATTAATAGCTCCCTGCAATCGTGTCCCATCTTATTTTAAACATGCAGTTGTTCAGCCTCTCCTTAAAAAAGCTAACCTTGATTCATCCCCTGCCCAAAAACTATAGGTTGCCTTTTATCTCACTGCTGTTCTGAACGCACACAACATTCTTGATAAGTTCCAGTCTGGTTTCCGTCAGAAGCGTTCCACTGAAACAGCTCTTCGCAGAGTCTCCAGTGATATCATGGTGTCTTCTGATGTGGGTGAATGCTCCGTTTTGGTGCTGCTGGATCTTAGCGCAGCTCTCGATACTGTAGATCACTGCATTCTGATCGAAAGGCTTAGGCAGTGGGTGGGTGTCTCTGGGAGCGCCCTACACTGGTTCTCCTCCTATCTTCGGATAGGAGTTTTTCTGTGTCGGTTGGTCCCTACATGTCTGCAACTGCTGCCCTATCCTGCGGTGTGCCCCAGGGTTCTGTTCTGGGTCCTATCTTATTTGCTTTATATATACTTCCCCTAGGACTGATTATTAGCAAATTTAAGGGTATTTCTTGTCACTGCTACACTGATGATATTCAGTTGTACATCTCTTTTAAGCCAAACAAACAAACTGTCTGTGTTGCACAATTGTCTGATTGCCGTTAAGGACTGGATGGCAAACAAGTTTCTACAGCTTAATGCAGACAAGGCTGGGGTTCTTATTATTGCTTCAGACAGTCATTTCCAAGGTTGCTCAATGTTTCCTCAGCTGTACGGCCTAATCTTAGAAATCTTGGTGTTATTTTTGATCAGGCTATGTACTTAGATAACATATTAAGTCATTGCCCGTACATGTTTTTTCCATTTTAGAAACATTGCCAAACTCAGGTCTGTTGTGTCACAAGCTGAGTTAGAGATGAATATTCATGCCTTTATATCATCCCACCTGGACTGCTGTCATTCCCTTTTCACATGCCTCAGCAAGTCATCCCCGGACTGTTTACAAATGGTCCTGAATGCTGCTGCAAGGCTGTTGACTAGGTCCTGTGTACATCTGCGACCTACTCCATCCCTACCAGCAGGTAACTTAGGTCTTCTGGTTGTCCCTCACTCTAAGCTCAAAGCAAAAGGTGATCGAGCCTTTGAAATTGTGGCACCTAAACTGTGGAATGCTATGGCCTTAAGATCTGCGGTCTCTGTTGACACTTTTAAAAAGCAGATAAAGACTCATCTGTTCAGACTGGTCGTTGTCTAGCCTCTTGTGCCTGTATTTCTGTGTTTTTATGTCCTTTTTTTAATGTTTTATTGTTTCTTAATATTTGATGGTCTTATTTTAACTATTTTACTCCTGCGAAGCACTTTGTGACTTTGCTCTGTGAAAAGTGCTATATAAATAAACTTTACTTAGTAACTTTACTTAACCTTTCCCTTTCTCTTTCAGGAAATATTGATGAAGTAATTAAAGAACCAATAAATTAAAGAAGAATTAATTAAAGAGCTAATTAATTCTCTGGCCCATTCCCTCTGTTCCCCATCAAAATATCATTCAAACCCATTTTACATTTCATATGGAATTTTGGGGGAACACACGTTCATCCCTTTACTCACTCATTTAAATTTTATGTAAAAAGTGGAGCTTCTTAGACTTTTTACTCCAACTAACCAGTGGAGAATTAAAGGGCTGAGACCAAGCTTAACATTTTCATTCTCTGACAGAGGGACCAATTAAAAGTCACTGGTGTTATCCACAGCTTCAGGGCACAGACAGACTGACACCTCCAGCAGAAAACAGCCCACTCAGGTGGCTTTCATTAAAGAGCGGAGAGGGAAAAAATCCACGTTCTGATACTCTCACACTGTTATATATCATTAATCTGTGATGCTCAGTGTGCTCCAGACGTTATTTTGCGATGCTGTGCTGTAAATTACTTTTTTGTTGTATTTACTTTCCCTCAAACTGCCTCGTCTGCTTCTATTTCAGTTAGCAATTTCAGAAATTTCCCAGAAAGCTTTTCGACAACCCCCAGAGAACTCGTCTGGACTTGTGGCATCCAGTCGTTGCGTGTTGGTGGAGAGAGCAATAACAATAGTGATAGTGATAATGATAGTAAGAGCAAGAGAGTGATTTTTTTCCAGTCGAGAAAAAAAGCGAGATATCCGGTCCCTTACTCAAAACACAATATGGCTTTTGGCTGCATTGCATTCTGGTCTATTGAGGCTGCTGTCAGTGGAGAAATTGGTCTCTCTGCCTCTTCTACGATGGATTTCTCCCTGTGTGATTGTTGAACATCGGTGCAAAATGATGAGTCTAGAAAGAAGCCCTTGCCCTTTAATTCTGAGGGTCTGACACCAAAACCTGGTGTGAGTTTTTAGATCGTTAAAAATGCTTTTCCTATTAAACTCCATTGTAGCTGCACATGGTGTATGTTTGGTCAGTCATGCATGGGAACAATAAAAATGTACCACCAAACAATAAATGGACATGGAAATTCACGTGCAAGGTAGTTCAAATGTTTTAGTGTGGATTTTTCCCTTAAGGGCTCATATTTCCCCCTTTTCATGAATGTGTTGTCTGACATACCATGACTCAGGATGAGAATATTGTACTTCACAATGTTTTTCAAATAAATTTTGTTCGATTAATAGTGTATTTCTTCAATGAATTTGAAGAAAAAAAATATATATTTCACATGCAAAACAGCTACAATAATGGTCTCAGACAGGGGTGCTGCCCTGTCTGAGTCATCCCCACCAATTCAAATGCAAATCTGCTGAGGGGAAGCATTTAAACAGTTGTTTAGGATGGAGTGTGAATCAAGTGCAAGTCCAGTCCAGTCATGCATTAACCGGGGATAATTCAAAGCTGTCTGTGAAAATGAATAGATCTCTGAAAATGTTATAATGGTGAATTTTGTGCAGCAAATGTATCTATCTTTATCAAAATTCAAGTTCTTACAATATTACCCCTGCATTATTTACATATCTAAATCAGCAACACTGAAAACATATATTGAACATCCACACCCCTATTGTTTGGCATTCCAGACACTGAAAACACTAGCAAAACAATTGAGACAGGAGCCACTCCCTCATCTTAAACAGCTCTCAGCAAAACGCAGGAGATAAGGCTTGCTAAAAATGAGAGAAAACATGTCTGAAAGGGTATAAATCTTTAATCAAACGGTGGTGATGTGCCTTGCCTCCAGCACTCACGGTGCCAAGCTGGATAGAGGATGCTGAGATCTCAGATCTTGCTCCCCCCAAACAGGATAAATCCCCTTCTGCAGTACAAATGTGTCATGGGAGAGGGTCTCTGTGCACCGAGGCTGCCGTGTTTTGGGTTCCCTCCTCAGTCACTCCCACTGGGAACACGTACTATTTCAGCATTTTAAAAGGGGCATGGAACAGGAGGTAGTGAAGCACATAGTTAATCATTTTGCCTCCAGTTAAATATCTAAAACAGAGTTCTCTTATAAGCATGCAAACAGTGAGGGTGTTTATTAAGTTTACAGCAGATTAACTGTGAGCCAAATAAGAAAATGACACACCAGAAAATCATGGGGGATTCATGAAATGTGGAATTTCATACTGACTCAAGTTAATCTGCTGTAAACTTAATAAA
>OMOV01012297.1:0-11534 GCA_900312565.1 Beryx splendens
TCTCTCTCTCTCTCTCTCTCTCTCTCTCTCTCTGTCTCTCTCTCTCACTCTCCTGTGAGTGTGTGTGTGTGTGTGTGTGTCTGTGCAGCTAATTGCGCATGAGTGTGCTGACAGCTGACACGTGCACATGTGCCTGAGTGTGTCTCTATGTTTGTGTTCCTCTCTGTGTGTGTTAGGGCAGATGGGAGGTGGGTAAATATGGGAGCGGGGGGTGGGGAGTAACAGGGTGCACGCACATCAAGCACAGTGTAGGCACAACCAGATGACCGATCAACGCCCTCCTCCGGCACGGGGCGGGCCACCTTACATCACTGGTAGATCACTCAGTTTAATTGAATTACAGGAGAGCTCTAATCCGCATGGGCCAGGGAGAGCTGCACCATCCAAAAACCCAGATTAAGAGAGGCGAGTAAAGTGAATGAATCATTCATGGGCTGAAATATAAAATCATAGCCTGTCAAAATATTAGGGTCAGCAGTTAGTAGGGCAGATTTAATCTCATTGACTCTTTCTCTGTAAATGGATTAAATCAGAGGTTGTACAATAAAAGAAAAGAGCAAGTTGCAAATATCTGCGGATCCCAGATACAGCTTGACACAATACAATGTGATTTCATTAATTAATTCTTTCACAATTTAATATTGTTCGCTTAACAGAGAAATAAAAACATCCAGTCATCAGTCCCGATCATCACAATGTACAGCAGTGTACCAGGGCCAAATTGTGCATTAAGGAACCAGGCAGCTTCACGGTGCCAAGTCCCTCCCCGAAACGAAATTCAACACAGAAGAGCTGCCGCACTGGAATGCAACTCTTATTAAACTAAGCTATTCACTTCTGCCCTAACAGTGGGCTGAGAGAGGAACTATTTATGTACTGTGTGCTTCAGTACAGGTTTTAGATACTTTTTCATTGCCTGAGTATTATAATTTTAAGGTACTGTTGTTTAGTTACACTTGACTCCATTTCCTTTATCCAACACATATATTTACTAGTTGTTGGGATGAAAAGGGTTTAGCATACACAATATATTATGATCAGTTTATGAGACTTTTCAATTTCAAACCATCTATCTTCAAGAGAAAGAAATCAGAACAAGCATACTGGACCACTGGCCCATTAACCTACAGAGATAGATGGAATACTTCCTAGTTCTGAAATACATTATGTTCAACAGTACTTGACTTTATACTTCAATACAGGTAAAGGAAATACTTCAATAGTCTTACCTACTGAATGGAAGGCCGATTTTACTTATTCTATTCTTATTCTACGTACTACTTACACTATTGTGCATATCTACTGGCAATTAAAAAGCCTTCCTATCATGTCATTTGTCTCACTGAAGATTTTGACTGAATCTGGCAAATGAACAATCCCAGTTGCTCATGGGTAATTCTCTCGCATTAGTTACTTGAATACTTCTTAACACTTTTCCATTCTCATCAAACTTGCACAACTTGATGGGGACAATCTTTCTGCCAAGCAGAATTACAGATTACAGGAACTGATACCTTCAATGAGAATTTCACTGAGAACTTAACAAATGAGAGATAAGCATGAACAGCTTTCATGCAAACTTGGATCAGAAATATTTTATCCTTGTTCATTGTCAAAACACACAGATATGGCTTCTGAAATATTTCAAAAGTGACGTTCATTATCTCTCTAAACTCACAAGCTCATGGATTTAATCTTCTTTTGCCATTTTCATGTCACTGAAGTCAAGTATATAAATGTGTAGAAAACACATTTCACAATAAGAAAGCTACAAAACCTCGGTCTTTAGGTACTGCTTTGTCCTTTGCTTCACCTGCGGGGTGTTTGGGAGGCTGGGTGGCTGCTGGTCAAAGTCCCCCATACACACAGCTATAAAGAAGAGGGTCCCGCCGATAAGCAGCGCCAGACCTGCGAACCATCCGGAGAACATGGCCTCTCCAAACTCCCAGCGGGGCATAACATCAGGCACGTTCTCGTCCCAGAATTCCACCACGGTGGTGTAGGCCACGATGGAGACAGGAGCCAGAGTGGTGAGCCCCGACACCCAGGCCAGCACCCCGCTGAAGATGAGGAGCCCTCTCTTCAGGCTCGGGTGTCCCGAACACACCTCCACCCCCTCCAGCCCTGGGAAGGTGACCAGCACAGCTAGAGCTCCGGTCCCAATAGACACCGACATGAGCACCCTGGACACCTGCAGGTCCATCGGCAGCGCCAGGATGGACTCATAGGCCTTACACTGCACCCCGACCTCCTCAGTGAAGATGCAGGTGTGCCACAGACCGGAGTACCAGTTCTCCACTTCGTTCAGTTCAGAGTTCATCGTCTTCCACAGTGGAAGGAAAGTGGTGATGAGAGATGTGACCAGACCCCCGAATGTCACGAAGAGTGCGGTTCTTTGCATCATTTTAGTCGTCAGAAAAACCATCTTCTGTGCCTCTTGTTGCCACTGACACACACACGCCGCACAGTCTGCGCTCCAGTTTCTGCTCCTCTGTTCAGGTCTTGGAGCAGGTTGAGTGTGAGAGGTTCTGTAGCCCGGCCCACCTGCTGGGGAAGTTGGACGGAGCTATAGCCAGCCCACCTCATCACGCTCCTTAATAAAATGCACCTGATAAGTGGGAGATAATCCAGGGCTGTGGTTTTACAACAGACACACTGTTTTGTCTCCGTGATAAATATCGTTGCGGTGAACAATGAGCACTGTTTTTAGATGAAACCAGATATGTCCAGTGGGATTCTGGGCTGAGTGTGTGCACAAGTAGACTTAAATGAATGAAACATGAGCAAGCTGGGCATGGGGGAACACACAAAAAGAAGAAGAGCCAAGAACTATCCCAGGGATGACCATAATGGCCCATTTCTACGGGACTCAAAGTCTATGACCGTCTCTTGAAGTTCTAATTATTTCAGAGGAAACTATTTACCAATGTCACTGATAAGACTGGGGCATTATATTAGTCAAGGTGTTCCCACTTTAAGGAAATGAGGGGAAAAGCTTCTGATTTGCCAAGTGTCTCAGGTATCTAGGTTATGAATAGCACCTTGTGCTCACAGCAACACTACTTAACAAGAGAGTCGAAAAGAGTCCAACACTTGGTTAATTCCACTGTGAGTCTTTCTAGATCTCGTTGTACAACTGGCAGGGAACAGGAAATCCAATCTTGTGCCACAGCATTTAGCTCAACGTCTTTCACTGAATCTACTGGAACAGAACATACAAAATGAATTATCCAACTTATTTTGGGATGTGAAAAAGGAAGTCTCAACCATTCAAAAAAAAAGCACAAAAACAAAACATTTCATCACTATCTCACCATTTCTTTAAATCAGACTTATTGTAACTTGAGTTACTAGGGATGCCCTAATAGAGTATGTTTCTAAGAAACTGTTCCAACTTGTTCCAAATCTAACCCTAAAATATTTTACATCTAGCATCAAAGCCTTGCAGAAGTTGGAGGAATTTAGCCACTCATACCAAGGGGCATTGTCCGAACTTATCAACCATAGATCTGTGGAAACTGAAACTCAAGGACACTGCTAATTTGATGAGATAGAGGTCAAGGATTAACCTCCAGGTTTGCCTGGCAGTATATATGGGTTACATGACCTTTAGTTTATTGTCCTTTAGACAAGGACCTGGCTGAGAACTGATGTCAGCATCTAACATAAAAACGTTATAGTGCGTACGCCACTGCAGTTATCAATAGACTAAAAGAGAATGACAACTGTACGTGCCTCAGCTTTGATTTTTACAGATATTTCACATAATCCTGGAGGTCTGTTGCAGATTGGAGGCAGCCAATCTTGTTCCCAGACAACAGCAACTGTGTGACTGTGGGTTGATTCAAATTACACAAAAAGTCTACCGCAGCAGCCGCACAGCTAAAGACAGTGTCAGAGTATATTCTGGCAGAAAGAGTTGGAAGCTTCGACAGAGAATGAGACCCTTTGTGTTGGTATCAAGTTAGTCGAGCCTCCTCTGTGCCTGCATCTCACAAGGGGCTGGTGCACACTGTGCAAAGGGAATGACAGAGATCCCGTTCAACATGACTCATTTCACATGAGGATATTTATTAAGGCCATAAATACATGGAACCCATGTGGGTAAACATTTAATAACAGCATACTGTTGTCACTAAATACACATCGCTATATTGTACAGGTAAAGAGAGCTGATGTCTTCGTCAGTTATAGTAGCAGGTGGTTATTATCACAAATATAAAGGTCCAATGTGCCACTGTCAAACATACATTAAACAAAACAGAAATAGCTTTGAGACAGACATATTACACGTCATATGCAGCTCATACAAATTATTCTGATTCCTGATTACATTTTAATTAAATCCTGCCTTGTTAACTGCTTGCAAACATTTTCAGATTTGAGAACATAAGCGATGAATACAGATTAAGACAAATAATCCACATGACGGGATGTTTGAGTTAGTTGCACTTAGACGACTGAGGACCCTATCTGACCAAGACATTTCCTGAAACGAGAAGCAACACTTGAAAATTTCTATAGTGCCACCAGTATGAATTCTTACAGTACATTGCATATTTCAAACAAAAAACAAAATGCAGCAACAATAGTGTGCAGAATAAAACATTGATTTGAGTTTTGCTCTAAAAGGATCGTTTTGATCAGGTAGCAATTCTAATCTGTGGGTTCATTCATCGCCAATCTCACTCCTAGTCGAGATGTAGCACATCTGATTGCCTAAAGGTAAGTTTTCATCTCACATGAAACAGGTACAATATTATACTGCATGGATAAAGGCAACTACTGGGAGTCAAGACACGCAAGGTCCAACATAACAAAGAAAAGTACTGCATGTGGGAGGAGGGAATGACTAGAAGTAGTGCGGAGGTGGAGGAGAGATGCAGGGCTTCTGCGAGAGGAGAAAAGAGCCCAGCTCTCCAGGTCATCCTAAATGTCGGAGCACATCTCAGCACACTGTTTGTCTGATATGTGTGTAGCTAGGGACTCGATGATGTCCAACAGCAGCAGCTGGCTGAGAGACCGCAGGTTGGGAAGCTTGGATACCTTTGGAAGGGGAGGAGAGCAAAAAATGCAAAAAATGAGCCGTAAAGAAAGACTTTGACAATGAAAGCAATAAATACTCAAGCAGAGTAAAATGAGGGATGGGCAGCACTTAATTGCTCATGCATTAAAAAAAAGTTTGCAGATAAAACAGAAAGAAGCGTAACGGAAACATTAACAACAACACTCCAGTGAAGTAGGGGCGGGACTCAAGTGCTTTCACTGGTTCTTTCAAAAACAAACAATATTCAGAGTGGCACTATGACCCACAACAGTGAGGGATAAGGTGCTTGTACAGCCGGCCTGGCTGTAAACAGTCTCTTCTCTATGTAGAAGCTGGAGGGTAATCCACTAGGCCAATGGGGTCAGTCTCCCGCCACGAGGACGGGGCTAGGGGGTTAGCTCAGCTGCAGTGAGTGGGCAGCAAACCCCCAGGGCTCCGGACACAAGCCCACCCACCTTGATGAACTGGTGGACAATAATGTGTAGGCAGTGCTTCTTCATGTCCAGGGCCTGGGTCTTATCTGCCGCCTCCAGGATCTGAAGGGGGGGGGGGGAATATTGACATGGATCTGAGTGAAGAAATGACTGTGCATTTAAAAAAAAACTTTGTTCAAGAATTTAAAAAGGGACAGCAGAGCCAAACTGGGTCATCGCTCCCCGCAGCCTAAAACACAAATACCTGCAAGACGTTCTCCACAGTAACGTTCATCTCCAGATTCTGCTTGCAGTAGGCCTGCAGCCTGTTATTCGAAAACCCATAGTAATATGGTGCAGCAAACAGATAGCTGTTGATCAAGAGTCAAGGAAGTGACACACACGGCTTTGTTCCATCAGCGCTACACACTGACGAAAATCCTCATGATGCTGATTTAGCTGAAAGGCAAGTTTATTGGACCCTTCTTTTAAGCACTTGTGTAGTGAAAAAATTTTTTTGGACTACCCTTTATCTGGTTTTGATCGTACTGTATGTTTGCTCATTTACATCATATCTCATTTGTCTACAACTTTTACACTAGACAGATAGGCCAGTGTCACAGCAGCAACACACCTGAGCCGTATGAAAGGTTTTGGAGAGCATGAGGCAAAAACCTGAGTGACCTGATGAAACCAAATTGGACTCTTCAGCCGTAAGGCAAAGTGTCTGGCGGACACCGGGCCCAGCTCATCACCCATCTAACACCGTCCCTACCACGCAGCATCAGGCTGCAGGGGCTTTTCAGAGGCAGAGACTGGGAGACTTGTAAACACAGAGAGAACAATGAATGTGGCTAAATGCAGGGAAAGTCTTGAGGAGAACCAAAAGCCGTAGATTGGTGTGACGACTTATATTCCATCAGGACAGTGACCCTGAGCATACAGCCAAATCAACACTGGAATGGCTTCACAACAAGAATGTGAAAGTCCTTAGGTGCCCAGACTTAAATCCCATTGAAAATCTGTGGAATGACTTCTAGGTAGCTGTGCACGGAAGCTCCCCGTCCAACTTAACAGAGCTCGAGCAAATCTGCAGGGAAGGAAGGGAGAAAATCGTATCCAGGTAGTATTGATTCAGGGGACTGACTACTTTAAATTATTTTACTCCGATATTTCTGTATCATTTTCAATAAACCTCAAAAAAAATGTTAATCCATTTTGAATTCAGGCCTGTATACAAAAACTGTCTTAATGCCATTTTCCTGCAAGGTCTCCCTGGGAAAAAAAGACATTCTTAATCTGAAGGTGGCAGAATGGTCAAACAAAAATAAAATGTGTTGAGCTTGAGAAGGATACAGGGAATCCTCTGGAGGCATGTTGACGTCCCCATAGTAGATGTAGCGCAGCATGGATTCAAAGGCCTGCTTACTGGGAACCATCTCGCCGATGGAGATGTTCACCTGGCCGTCCTCCGGCATGAAGGAGCGGAACATCGCCTCAAAGTAACTGAGGAGTGAAAGCATACGACACATCACCAAAACCAGAATGGACCAGACTGTCCAACAATGACTATAAAATCTACTCACCCCCTTGACTTGTTGAACATTTTCGTGTGATGCAAAATATATTAACTGGGAATTACTGGTCTAAAATCTATGCATGCAAATCAAGTACTCTCTTCTATCAAGATGTTATGTTGAAGTATAAAATTCCAAATAGCAGAAAAATCTAATATGTACAATTATTCACCTTGGGTTAAAATGTCTCACAGGCCAATGACAGTAAAGTACAAAACCTCAAAACTTTTTGAAAAGAATGTATTCAAAATGTCTCATTATAACCTAAAGATGAAGCATGAATAATGTAAATTATGAAATTAAGTTAAATACTTGGGATGAATATTTTGGGTGTTTGTTTTATAAAATATCTTTTTCTGTTTTGGCAGAAAGGAGCACTTCATGGGCACTTGCAATTTTGTAACAAAAATCCCAAATAACTGTACTTTTAGCTAATTTTCCATCACACTCAAGAAAAATCAGGGGTTTGAATACTCTTTAGAAACCAAACCAAGACATAAACCCTGCAAATTGCACAGCCTGGTCCCTACCTGGAGCGGGCTGCCAGTATAGCTTTATGCGCGGGCCGTGGGTGTCCGTCTAACAGCAGAATAATGTCACAGAACTCCAAGCCGCCTCCCTCCAGGTAAGCCTTCATGTCCTGCACCAGAGAGGTCCCGATATCCACGGGCAGGTCCGAGTACAGCCTGGGGGGAGGCTGCTGCTTCCGTCGCACTATCTCCACAATCAGCGGCGTGGACAGGTGCTCAAACTCCTTAGTCATAATCACCTGGTTGAAGTGCGACTCCTTCACCACAAAATTAAGGCAATGTTCCTGGAGGAGGAAGAAACAATGTGTCGGGGGTGTCAGACCAAACGAAAGAGCTACACTGTCAGAATTTCTCTCTTCTCTGCATCTTTGTTCTCAACGGTTATGTCGACGTACCTTGAGCTGATCCAGTTGCAGCTTGTTGGCATTTTCACAAACACTCAGAACATTCTGCAGGTCTACAGACGCCTCGATGTACTGCACACACAGCTGCTCCAGCCTGGAAAGCTTGAAACTAAGTGCGAGTTTGTATACATCCATGATGAGCAGAACGTCCTGGACATGACCTGTGTGGAGCGGCAGGGAGAGGACAAATTACCAACATATTCTCTCTCTCTTGGGGCTTGATGCCGTTACCAGCCGGTGACTGATAAACAGCGTGAGCAGGTGGAGAGGGCTGACCTCTGCGTGGGTACTGGATCTTGTCTGTGTAGAGGAACTGCATTAGCACTTCAAACGGCTGGGCCTCCGCTTCCCTGATGGATACTTCTAGCATAGGCTGTGTCCCCGACGGCCTGCTGCCTCCTGGGATATCCCTCGGGCCTCCAGCTGCCCCCTCATCTCTCTCCTCGCTGCTCTCCTGTTTACTCTTCTGCACACAGAGACGGGACAAAGAGAGCAGATTACCTAACACTCTCTGCATAACGTTCCAACTGAAGCTCCTCCACAGCAAAGATGTCCCACTGTTACAACTGTTTGTATTACTATGTGTATTGTTTTAAGCGTGGTTAATGTTTCCTCACTTAAAAGGTTGTTGATTTTGCACCCTACCTATAAGCACACTGCGATTCATAACAGTGTGTCTTCATTTTATTAAAAATATGCAGCAAGGCCTTAACAGTTCCTTCAAGATTAAGTTTTTCCTTTAGTGCCTGATGCTTGATTTCGCCAAAGCTTCTTTGGACAGCAAATTGCCAATGACTCAAGTCAACAATTTAATTTGCCAAATGCTAAGATTTCTATGGTTTACTTATTAATTTTATACATTTATTTTTCTTTTTAAATGGAGGACAGCGCTACAAGCAAGCCACTGGCATCACAAGACATTTCAGATACAAAGGCCTTGGTTTCAATCCAAAAAAGCAAATGACAAAGCAATATTATTATTACAGTATTTTGCGTTGTGATTTATTACCTCTTCACAAATATGTGTCTACACCAGAAACTGACTTGTGTAGGAAGAGGCAAGTTGAAGTTGTTGCAGTTCCTACTGGTCACCAATAGAGGTCGATAAATCCTCATACAAAGATCATCGTTTGGGGGACTGTAGCAGGACTGAGTGGCCCCCACTGTAGTGTGGGTAAATTAGCTGTGACCAGCATCACTTTGAGTTTAGCTGCATTGGTAAAGCAATGAGTCAATTTAACGCTACTATGTTTCCATGCATGCCCACTTCCCCCAAGATATGCCACGCTGGTTGCATCTTACAACGAATTACATGCTTGTTTTAAGAGTGGTTGCTTCTATATTGAGAAGAAACTTTATTGTGAGTAATTAGTCTGACAATCTATTTCATTTTAACGGCATGATTATGTGTGAACTTAGTATGGGAAAGGCTTATCCTCTTATCATTTCGGTGCGACCTGAACCAACCTGAAGTGGAACGTGTTTTGAACATATTTCATGTGTGGATTCTGTCTGATATGCAGTATAATCTAATTATAATTACTGAACTACCACTGGGTCCAGAACAATCAATGCCTTGTGGTTCTGCTTTAACCTTGTTGCAAGATGTCTCAAAGGAAATTAAGAGTGACTGCTGCAAGGCTCTGACCTGTCTCTGCCTATCCCGCGCCTGCAGGATTTTCTTCCGCAGCCACTGGCATCTTGCAGTCACTATGGCGATGTGCCCCAAGACTCTCTCCTCTCTCTGTAAACGGCACAACAAGGAGTCAGAAAGAATTCAAAAATAACTTTAGCTGCAAAGACTCTATCCATCACCTTGTGATTTTGCTCAGCAGTGAAGCAGCTCAGTCTCCCGGCAGCACGACAGCCATGAGGACCCACCTCGCCCAGAATAAACTCCACGTCGCAGAATTGACGGTTCTCCCACAGTTTGCCATAGTCTTCATGCAGGGTACACTTTGGATAGCAGGAGAACTGCAAGGCAAAGAAACTAAGCATGTGACATTTAATACAGTAACTATGGCAACTACACTTAGAGCAAGCATAACGCTTTGTTTAGTAAGAAGAACAGAGAGAAAAAAGCTTGCATTCACAAACAGGAAGATAAAACTCCTCAAGCAGTTATACAAATGCAAAAATGAGAATTTTATTTTCCATCTGACAAAGTGCACAAGTGCAAAAGTGGTGCAAAATCTTTTCGACCTGTTCGTGAGTGCAAAGTGTTTTGTAACAGCTTTCTTTTTTTTTAGCAAGACAAGCTTCCAACAATGAAGATTATATATTTAGAGCCAGAGCTTGTATATTTCAACCATACGACTGAAAGACCCAAACCTGGAATCTGTACATCTCCCCGCTGCGCACATTGTTGTCCACTGTGCCTCCAAAGATGTACATGGCATCTTGAATCACAGCGGCCGCGTGGAAGAGTCTCCCACTGGGCATCTGAGGAGGCAGAGACACAGAGAAAGACAGAGAATGAAGACAAAGCTGTTAATAGAAACACTCGACATCACAAGCTTGTAAACAGCTGGAATGAATGCAAAGAAGATAAGTTCAGCATTTAGAAGAGAATGGAAGGAGATTCTTCAAAAGCTCTGCTTCAAAATTTAAAGTCTCATTAAGAAATGCTTTTTCATACACATCCAGGATGACACTAGAGGTGCACTGAAGCAACACAATTTTCACATCCCAGTTCCTTACACTCGTAGTTATTCAACCAAATTCATATAATCACCTACTTGTCCATATAAGTTATGACAATAGCGTGCAGAATGTGGCCCTGAATGCTCAATGCACAGTAGTTGAATCCAAGAATACAAAAACAGGACATTTTAAACAGTTTTGATTGGACTAAATCCTGGAAGGAGAAGAGCAGTAATACTTCAAAATGCTAAACAAGGCTCTCAGACAACATTCTGCCACGCACACAACTCAATATGAGTGACAGTACAGGTGTCGTAAACACAGGACTAACACGTCCCTACTTAATGATTTAAAAAAAAAAAACTATCTACTATCATTATTTATTGACACAGCAACTTTGTAAATCCATGTAGTACACACCTCACTGTCCAGGCTGGGCTGGATCACCTCCCAGGTCTGAGAGTCAACATCATAGCAGTGCAGCTCATTGGGCAGAGTATTGTCGGCAGCACCTCCAAACACATACAGGTGGCGGTCAAAGGCTACCATGGTGTGGCCGTACCGTCTCTGGGGAGGCGGAGGGGAGCCCCGCAGCAAGTGCTCGGTGGGGATGCGTGTCCACCTGAGAGGGCGGATCAACAGAAATGATTACTGAGGTGCAACATTTGGAACTACTGGATGAGTGACTGGGGAAAGTACGCGCCTGTTTGTGTCAGTTACATGGTTTCTACTCCACAAGCCTTTACTCACATGTGGCCCTTGAACTCAAACTGGAAAAGGTTGTTGGTGATCTTGGCTCCGCTCTGACCAGAGAACACAAACATCTTGTCCCTGCATACGGCCACGGGGAAGTTGCAGCAAGACGGGGGAATCTCCCGAAGATCGGAAGAGCACACGTCTGAACTCCAGTCACACAGTGA
>OMOV01012297.1:11786-25434 GCA_900312565.1 Beryx splendens
CTCCACAAGCCATTCCTCCCCTCGGTCACTTGCACTCAAACTAGGAGAGGTTGTTGGTTATCTTGGCTCCGCTCTGCAGAGAGGACACAAACAGCTTGTCCCTGCATACGGCCACGGGGAAGTTGCAGCAAGACGGGGGAATCTCCCCACTCTGATCAATCTGATGGACACAACAGCAGAGATGGAGACATTAACACATGCGACGTTTGTGTGCATTCTGTTCCAACTATGTGCTTGGATAGTCTTCTCAGTATGTGTGCGCGCTGTAAGAAAACTCTTTATACTAGCCTCCTCCCAACAGGCATGCTCTCGATCCTGCAGACTGATGGTCCACATGTCATTCAACCTGCACATAAGGAAAACATCCATAAAAAAATGTTTTATATACACAAAAGAATCTATATGCTGGATGCAGCAACACCCGGCATCAAACATACCTGGCATTCCCATCGTATCCAGCAAATATCCAGAGTTTATCATTGTAGACTGTGGCCCCATGTGCCGACCTAGCCACTGGCAAGCTAAAACAGAAACAATGTACTGATTAAGGCCCTTCATGATAAAGATAACTAGAACTATAACAAGAGTCACTTTAATAGAATGTCTGTGTTCACACTACAACGATAATAATAACCACATCTTACGTCTTACATTTTCAAAACATACAGTCTTCATGCATTACCTGCCCTCCACTTTCCATTCTGTCCACTGTCCGGTTGCAAACTTGTACTCAAAAAGGTCGTTTTTGTTTTTCAAGTTAGAGTTTGAGTAGATATCTCCAGTGTAGCCGCCTGAAATGTCACAAGTCAAACGTTATAACATCAATATCAATCCAGTTTGACAAGCGCAGAATGAATAACATTTCATTATGAAGGATAAAAGCCAAGAAAAACAAGTCACCAAAAACAAACATGCTGCTTCCATAGACAACAGCTGAGTGGTGATATCTGGGAGCAGGTGGGGTTCCAGTGGTGAAGGCTCTGTAAAGCAGATATAAACAGTCATCAAATCATATTGTGCTGACTAGACTTATGATCTAGGCTAATTTGGGGCAATGATTCATGCTTCTCACCGACACCATGAGCAGTCCTTCACATCAAAGCGTAGCAAATCATTCAGCATGTTCTTCCTGTACACAAGATTGGGTCATCAACATACTGCGGTGGAGTGTAATTACAAAGGAACTAGGTCTATTACTGTCCAGTTCCACTCACCCATTGTCTCCCCCAAACACATATATGGCATCTCTGTACGCCACAACAGTATGCTTGCTGCGCCTGAATGAAGCCAAAGGAGTTAAAGGGTGAATACATGGCCATGAAAGCACACATGGCAGTGCAAACCCACAAACCACGTCCAGCTTTCAACGGATTACCTTGCACCAACGAACTCGTCACACGGGGGGAGCCTCCTCCAACGATGGACAGTCTCAAATGGGCCAAAATTGAGCGTCAGATATTCCACGCTGTCGGAGCAACTGTGGTCGAAGTCAACACTGGGAGCCACTTTAGTAGATTTGCAAGACATCGTTGCTGTCCAGTTTGGCTAATCACTGTCGGCTGGCACATCCTGAGTTAACGCCATCGTCAGTGCCGTTCGTCCTAGGTGAAAGCTTTATCTGGCTTCAACATCACTGGCACAGATCACGCAAAGTTAACTGTGAAAGGACCGAGGTCGTCCAGCTAGCAACATGTAATGCTAACGCTAGCTAGCTACGTGCTACTGCTAAACTGCAGAATCGATACTGGGAATAAAAAGGTAGCGGATGTTGCACTAAGTACATCTATTTTCTCCTTTACAGTACTTCAGCAGCTCTATATTCAGCAACTCAATAAATAGCAGCAAGATGTTGGCCACAAAGGTTAGTGTAACTAAACAAGCAAAACAAGAGCTGTCATCAAAGCCCACGGTCCCACGCCCCTAATGCATGCTGGAGAGAGATTGGTGACTTCATTCACTTCCTGTAGAGAGCTCATAGGGCGTTTAGCCCTCAGTGTTGTCTTACAGAGGAGGGGTGGGGCGATGTAACTCAAAGATATGCATAGAGAGACCAACTGGGGAAGATTTTCACTGATTTTGTCCTGCTTGCCAATCCCACCCCTGTTGTAAGCGATACTGGACCTAAAACTTGTGATACAACAAGCAACATTTGGGAGAAGATGACAAGGCAAGGTGTCGGTCAGTGTTGATCAAGGATATAAAAGTGCTGATACACCTGGCAGTTTTTTAGGGCAGTGTACTGTAGGCTACACTCCCAGTACCAACCAACTAACCAAGTCAAAACACAGAATTATAATGGTGTAAATGTTGGTCTTTTCAAGCACTTTGGGATCTTTTGGCTTCAAGAGACTTGGATTATGCTGTAAGAGCTGCATGGAGCCATTTTATGGTTATTTTCCTTTTTTTTTTTTTTTTATTCTGTCTGTCCATCTGTTGTATGGACTAACAAACTTTACCAGATTTTCTACTGGCATGGGGTGAGCAGATAATGATAATGACATTTTTGGGTGAACTATTCCTTTAAGCTAGTCTGTTACTAATGAGAACAAAATAGAGCAACAGATGAACCTTCTGTTTTCTTTCCATTTGAAGACTGTGAATGTTTGATCTCGAGAGTTTCGATAAGAGTGTCCAGACTCTCCTCACGCTGGTAAGACCAAGATCATGAAAAGACTCAGTTTGGAGTAAATTATCACATAACACTAGATTGATCCTGTAAATATGTCAAATGTTAATGGTGCATCCCACTTCTTGTTTCAGATGTGGGAGGTGAACATCAGCATGAAACTGATGGTTATTGAGTTTTTAGCCCGAATTGTGCTCAACTCACCTGAAGCCAACAGTCCTTGTTTTCAGTAAGTCACATTTATTTATTTTTTTACAATTTTATTTTCCTTTTTTCCAACAACATAACAACTTTGTACGGTAATACATGTGGAATACCAAATATTTTGTGGTTCTGTGGTTCCTCCGAGCCTCCCTAATGAAGGTCCTGTGGTTCCTCTGAGTCTCCCTTGACCAGCAGCCTGGTCGGCACTGAGGAGAAGGAAGAGGTGCAACAATCCTCTGACACCACATCAGGTAGGAGTTCTTTATCAGGTCCGCTCACACTGTAGCTCATGTCTACTTCCATCAAGATGAACTGAGGCACTGATTGTCCTCTTTTATTTTTCAGAGATCAAAAAGACCAAGAACAACAGAGTCCGACGCTTCTTCCGTCGGCAAACACTGAGGAAAACAGAGAGGGACTGAAATCCCACTGCAAAAAATAAATTCAGTGTTGCATTGCAATCGGTCCATGTTGGTCAGTTGTTCTTTTCATTTACTGTGAATTGATGCGTTGTAAAATTCAGAAAATATCATACAGGAATTGCATACAGTCAGCTCCAGAATTATTGTCACCCTTCATGAAAATGAGCAAAATTTATTGTATGAAATAAATCAAATTCTTTTTTTTTATTGATCTCAGCATCCAGAAACTTTATTTCTTTCCTGCATTTCCTGTTTCACTGGGGTCAAAATATGAGGTTGCACACATGTAAAATCCATTAGTCATTGTCATCGTCTTTATGGAAAATTAAAGAGCTTTGATACAGATGGTAAAATACCACTACGCACAGTAAGGGCAATAATCAAAAAGTTTTAGAAATCTGGAACAGAGGACACATGTGCATATTGTCCCCATGAACAGGGAAGAAGATGATGAGGGAGGCAAAGAGGAACCCAAGGATCACAATTTCACAGCTGCACAGCTGAGAGTAATGCTGAGCTTATCAAGTGTCAAAATCAACAGTTAGACGCCTCCTCCATGTCAACAAGCTCTTTGGAGGGGTTGCAGGAAAGAAGCCCATACTGAGTGCAACCCATAAGTCAGATGAGACCAACATGAAACTTTTTGGCCATGCACACCATCGGCATGTTTGAGAGTTAGCAAACAATTTCCCTAGAATGAGCTGTTAGCTGAGTGCAGCTGAAGTGCTGGGTGCTGTTGGCAGCTGTCAGGTTCTGTTGGGAATGAGCTGTTCCTCTTCTCTCCCGTGGTGTCAGGTCCTGATCCAGGTGCTGATAATATATTAAAGTAATATTTTGACTTGTTTTTAATGTCATTTGGCCCATGGGGCAAGACCAACCTCAGAGCCAGGAGAAATAATTGATTGCAAAGGATTACCCAATCAGCAAATAGATCCTGCCCCATTCACTTTGATTGACAGATGGCTGAGACATTATGAAAAGTGACATTATGAAATGAAAAGTGTTATGAAATAAAAACAGGAGCAATGAAAAAAGAAAAAGGTAAATAAAAAGACCACTTTGAAATTTTTTATTCTGAACATCATCATGTAAATGAAAATAAAAGTAATTTAATTGTAATTTGAAAATACAATTAAATATAGTCATGTTATTATGAAAACAATAATTATGAAATAATACAATTTAATAATTTTTAAATTAAAGGAAAATAATAAATTATTAATTTATTTATGTAATTATTTATTTCACTGACACATATGTATTTATTGTGACTATTTTGGTCCTCCATAGCCAGCAAAAACAAAATGCACATCGTTCCTATCTGTCTTTCTAAAAGTAACAAAGCTGTAACCAAACAAACCTGTTGAGACAAGTTACCAAAGCTCCTCTCAGCCTCCCAAAAGCAGATGATGTCTTTAACATTATAGTCTTTGAGACAAGTCGTTTAAAGTGGAACACTGCCCATTTATGTAAAATATGTCTCTACCTTTGCTGAATTGCCAGGCCCAGCTGGGTCATGGTGACATGAGCAGCGTACTTACCTCAGATGCTCATTTGGCACGCCCTCTTTTCAGTTCAGTGCAATGTCAATGAAATTTGAACCAAAAACTGATCATTTGTCCTGCCAGCTGTATGGGTGGCATGCTAACCAAACCAATATATCTTGCTATTCATAGCAGTCTACCAAACACAAATAGATAGATGGGAAAGTGGGATGTAATTGTTACATTCACAATTTTCACATTTTACTCCTCAAGTGATCTCTGTGACTGTTTCACAGCTGAGCTGAAACCTTCTAACTTTGGTGGATGAAGACTACAAGTTTTTGACAAGATTTAGCCCCAACTGACCTATCTAACACAAAATAAAAAATAAAAAAACAATTGAAAATGCAGGAGAAAATGCAACATTGTATTTTTTCATCAAACCAGTTTGAAAAATTTGGCTGCGATGGCAACTGTTGGGCTTAATTCCTCTACGGGATCTATAAATAATCTTGCATTCAATCATGCCCCCCGACAATCCCATTAAAATAACAACACTTACAAGGATAAGAATATTTTAATGTTTGAAAATGGACTCACAAACATGTAAAACAATAGTAGGCCTAGCCTATGTAATGAACTGGTTCAGTATTTGTAGATTGTGAGGTGAACGATATTTTTCTTAAGCACCCATCAGAAACATTACAGCGCACAAGCATGTAAAATGCAAACAAGTCAATACTGATAAATTTAAACAAAGACAGGTCACAAGATTGGGGATGAGATACAAACCAAAAGACAAACAAACAAAAACCATTAACCTTGTAAAAGCCTCTCACTCTGTCAACCACACAGTCAAATTCCTCCACTCTTTGTTCAGTCTATCAAAGTTTCCTTGGCCCCTCTTGCTCGTGCGCCCACTCACCAGTTAATGATATCTCTGACGTGGCCCCACAGCCTGGTGATCCACAGGTTGACCCCCAGCTCTGTTAAGTACTGAAGCTCTGGCATCAACATCTTACGGCACAACTTGCGGTGCGCCTTGTCCACGTTCTTCTTCAGGTTATAGCCCATGATGGACTTCTCTCCGATGGGCTGCCAGGGCTGCATGGATGTCTCTTGGATGCTGCCGGCCTCTACGGCACAACCGCCCTCGATGCAGATGGCTGCCATCTCTGCATTCCTCCGCCTGAGTTCTGCCACATCCTCTGCCATACGCTTGCGTCCATATGCCTCCACTTTCTTCCAGAAGGTGCTGTTGAAATGTTGGTATAGCTTCCAGTCAATGGCGTTCCACTCGAGGGCCTTGGCCCTCAGTTCAGGGGTCAGTTTTGATACAGTGGATCCCTTCCGGGCGTTGAGCTTAAAGAAGAGCAGGTCATCCATCTCCCAGCAGAGGGCGTCCTTGAGCAGGATCAGTGATTCCTCAAAGTGTTCCACCAACATGACCAGTTGAAAACGGTCAGTGATGGATCTGATTCCCTTCTCTACCCGCGGATCATCCAGCTCCAGAGTGTTGTCCTGTCCAAAGTCAAAGAACAGCAGATTCTTGAGGTAGAAAGAGTTAAAGCCCTCCGGGTCAAAGTAGTAACGAGGATCACGTAGAAACTCAGTCAGCTTGTCCTCCCCTGGTATCTTCCAGGTAAGAGGTACCAGACGGCCGAAGTAGTGGAAGGACGACTCGAAAAGCTCTGCAGGGTCTCGCAGAATAGTGATGTAGGACGTATCCACAGGGAGCAGCTTGGTCACCTCAGGTGCATTGAAGCGCATGTGATTACAAATTATATTGAAGCACATACCAGGTTTGTAGTCTTTAACCTGGGAGCGCTGGAAAGGTGAGGGGTAGAAGAAGTCATTTCTACTGTCAGGGAAGGCAAATTTGAGCCGGTGCTTCTCTCCAAAGCGGAAAAGGATGTTGATGAGTGTGCTGCTGGCTGTCTTGTGAGTCTTCATGAACATGACATCTACTTTAGGAGTGCAGAGGCTCGTGTGGTCAGGGGTTAGTTTTGAGCTGTTTGTGGATGGTATGCTGTGGAGTTGAGCTGGACGGTGGGCACAGGAGTAAGGCACTGGAACCCTAGAGAGAGAACATGGTCAAATCATAAATGTCACCATAATAACCTCATGTATACAACAGGTAGTTTCAACCACGCAATCTGATTAAAGACATGTTCCAATGCTGCTGATGATTCTGATAAAACATTTGCTACTATGTCATCTCTAGTCACAGAGCTAGTTAGCAATCATTTTGTTTTGCCCTGGTTTTACTATTATGAATGTGTACTACTTTAAAGATTACACTCAGTGCATATGTGTTTGTCACTGTTGTATAAAAGCCATCATAAACTTGAGTATATTCTTTACTGTGATTATAGGGACTGCAGTGATGTTGATGTCATTTGGCTGCACCTCATACCAACTGCATCACCATAGTACCCATAATAAAACAAATGCCTTCTTGGGCATAACTGCTATAACAATTACTATAACACAGTGAAATCACTTACTTGGAATGAAAGTCAATACATCATCCACCTATTAATACACATATTTTAGAATGATCACTGAAGACATACCAGTGATGTTTGATTGTTTGGTTGTTTCTTTTGAGGTGAGATGTTTTTTTAAGACCCCTGTTTATTATGTGACATGCACAATCTGTAGTATTCTCCCTCTTCTTCCCATGTTTCAGAATTTATATGAGCCAATAAATAAACTAAGAAGTAAACTACACCTTGTGCTAAACCGTCAGTGCTAAATCATCATAATGTCAACAGAATTTTCAGTCTTGTGAACCGAAATTAGAAAAATGAAAACAAGCATTTGAACATTTTAGTGAGGCATGCACTTATGTAGTTTGTCACAATCCATAAAAGTTCCAGATAAATTTGATATTGGCTAACTTTTCATGACACAATATTCAATTTCATATTCTGGAAAATGCATGTCAGGTATGATGAGTCTTACTCAGGCAGATTGAACTGGACCTGTGGAGTAGAAAGGCAGTAAAGCAGGATCATGCAGCTGGTGAGGAGGGTCCCCAGGACCAGCCCTTTGCACATGGACCTCCATTGCCTCCCTTGCTTGCCAATCATGGTCCAGAGGAATCAAGGATTACCCTGAAAAAAGAACATCATCATCACCATGTGCCACCAGGTAGGTATTTCCTAAATGCTAGCTGACCTGACATCCTTTGAAGACAAAATCCACTTCAAGGCAGTCCAGCCAAATTTAATATTTTTATTCATACAGGTAAGAAAGATCTGTCAGGATAAAATTTTAAGTCAACAAGGATATTCAGCCATAGAGACGTATAATCCCTGTGTCAATAGGTCAGCTGAATAGCTAACAGTTTCACAGTTCACACTCATTTCATTTGGCCAGCATTGCCACTTCATAAACATTTTAAACACAGGGTTTGGTTAAAATTGTATAGTGTGCTACAAAATGACATGCCTGTGACTTGAAATGGCCTACCCTGTGTTTCTCACCTGTCCCTCATATAAATAATGCATTCCTGTGGAAAGTGATCCTGCATTCCCCCTGCAGCCTGTAATAAGATGACCCAGAGTCTGACTCAGCAAAATAAAGTCACGCTGGCCACCTGTAGCTTAGAGCATCATCTGACTCAAAGTGGCCTCAACAAGGTTTTCTAACATTAGTTATATGATATAACATTGACCAAACTGCAGGCAAAGTGGACTGACAGTGAAGAGGGTTGACATGGACATCCTTAAGTTGCAGCTTCAAAGATGCAAATGAATGTTAGCAGGGGTTGAATGACCTTGAGTGTTGAGTGAAAAAACACCCTTGAGGACTATGAGGACTACAATTACCCTGTAAAAAAAAAGAAAAAGAAAAAAAGTAAAAGCCAGCGATTCTTCTATATCATTCTCTTCCAATCACTTCCATTACATGCGATTGTAATTTCATGCTAATTTCTGCTGGCAAATTGCAATAGATTTGACTTTAAAGCACTTGATGGTTTTATTTTAAAAATCTTTGGAGCATCTCCACACTAATTAGAGAGCACAAGTATGCATGGAAATGTATAACAGCACATTATAACATGGGGATATAACAAGGGACCGTAACACTTTAACTGGTAGCTAAAAATGGTTTGTTGAATGACTGTATGAAGCAACAAGCACAGTACAACGTCAGTAAATAACACAGTTTTTCTACTGTAATTTACTTTACAATAAAGTGACTACACTCACAAAACATCATCACTCCCGTCGCCATGCTTTTCCCTTTTCATTGTTGTCATGGCAATTAAGTTACTTCAGAAGCAAGGGGACACATTAAAGTGTAATTACAGCATTTTCTGACAGGGGTTCACTTCTCTAAACCATTTTGACACCAGAATTTTTATTTTCCATTGTGACTTGGGATGATAACCAATTTAAAGTTATATCTTTACATTCTGAAAAGATCCAAATTGCATGAAAAACTTTAAGTATCAAACTTAAGTTTGTCCCTTTAGACAAATAATTCCCTGAGTCCAGGGGTTTCTTTAGGAGCGTTGCATGAAGCAAATGATCTCCTCAGCTAAGGGCTTGTATTTAGTGTTTTACAGTAGTTTCAGCTACTGCAGTTGAGTCCCTCGTTACCGTGGCAACCGCTCGGCTCTACTTTGAAACATCTATAAAACTCACAACCCCCCTTGCAAGTTCATCAAAGTGTTCATTTCTGTGACAGCAAACCATGTCATACCTTCGTTCATGCAGACTGTTTACAATTTCCGTGTACTAGAAACGGATTGGCTGCAGGCCAGCTAATGGGAAAATGCATTAAGCTGCTTGGTGGAGCTCAGTCTTGCCAACAAGAACGCAGAAGCATCTCCGAGCTGGATGAGTCACATTGCTCTCTATGTACTGTCGGCTGGGAGACCAGTGCACAGGGACCGTCCACAAAGTGCAGACACGAAAACAGACACTACAGATATATTCAATAGCTTCACTGTTGTACAGTGTAGCATCCCCAAAATCACTTCACACATCAATAGGGTCCTCTTGGTTATACTACAACACTTACTTTGGAAAAAATTGCTTTTGAATAATTTGGGGGAATTTTTATTGGGAAAAATATTCAATAACTTCTCTATTATTCAGTGTAGTTCCATGAAATTCACTTCAACCACCAGTGGGCTCCTGCTGGTCATACTACAACACTTATGTTGGGAAAATGTGATTTTGAATAATTTGGGGGAATTTGAATTGAATATTTTTCCCAGTAAAAATCCCCCCAAATTATTCAAAAGCAATTTTTTCCAAAGTAAGTGGTGTCGTATAACCAAGAGGACCCCATTGATGTGTGAAGTGATTTTGGGGATGCTACATTGTACAGTAGTGAAGTTATTGAATATTTCTGTCGTGTCTGTTTTCGTGTCTGCACTTTGTAGACGGTCCCTGCGCACTCGTCTCCCAGCCGACAGTACAGAGAGAGCAATGTGATCCATCCAGCTCGGAAGACGGCTCGTTTCAGTTAAAATAACATTGTCTACCTTACTACGATGAGAAAGAAATGTCATTTGTGTTTTAATAACGTTTCACTCATGAGTTATTGATCCCGGAAGATCGAATCTGTCAATATCTTTCCAACTTTTGTGCAACCAGGCACAGACCTTTTCAGTGAAAGTCTAAGCTGAAGATTGGTGTCCCTTTTTAATTAACTGTTAACTTCAATGATGCAACCTGGTAAAACCTGGGTGATCTGTGTTTTGGATTCAGTCTTGCTGGGATCATGGCTGGAGGTAGATGTGTCTGTCCCAAGTCTCACTGCTGTATTGTCCCATGAACTGTAGTTACAGTTTAGGTTCAGCCTTATCATCGGAGCATGCAAACATTGCTCTCCAAACACAGCCAAAAGGGCTATTTCTGCTCTTTGTCTGAGCTCCATGAAGGGCCTAGCATGGAGGCATGTGAGAGAGCTTTCTCTGCCCTCAGAGGCCTCTGTGATGGGAGACATTTCAGCACTAGGCTGGGGCAGGTGCAGGATGCTTCACAGGAATGGTTTTGCCTGCAAATGGCGCTCAGTGTGAATTCTCGGTAGCTTTTCAGGGATAGGCCTGGCATTAAACTCTGAACCTTATCAGACTCTAGAGATAAATAATAGGCAATGCAATTTATGCAGCTGTTTGCTTATCTTGAAGAAGGCCTTACAGTAAAATATTCTGTATACCGGTACTTGGTGATATGATATAAAAGTAAACGTAATACATTCTCCTGCAAGTCATTATCTCAGTATTATTCCACATTATTTTGAAATGCTCTCTCACCCACTCTGCAAAACACCTGTCATGCAGGCAATGCCACAACCCTCAATAATAAAGCAACAGTGTGGACACTGAGCATTGTTGTATGGCTGCACACAAACACCTAAGACAGACTCAGGTAAACACTGATATGGCTCAGGTAAAGTAGATGAAGAGGAATGTTTTTAGTGTAAACACCACTGGACTTAGGATTTAGTTGAAGTGCCTTTTCCCTGAGGTTATATTTGATCATACACTTAAGGGTGTTATAATGTTAAATAAGAGGATCTATCATTTTTTAGACAATCCTGTTTCTCTTGTGTATAATGCTTGAGTGGATAATTATCAGTATTACTGTACACAAAACAAACATATTAACAGAAGAATTCAAGTGTGTTCAATTCATTTCAATCAAAATAAATAGAAAATGTAGTGATTCCTTACCCTCATGCATAAATCCAAGGAGAAACTATTGCAGTAGTTTCTCTACCAAGAGCATTATGATGAGTGAACAGTCTTCAGCCTTTCCCTTCGGTTCCAGAAGTCTAATAGAAGTTGCCCTTATGTCTGATCCTGACATACACATGCTGTTATTAACAGGCACGGTCCAGCACTCTCCTTATCTCGTCCAGTGCTGCGAAGCTCATTCATCTGGTTGGTGCTCTCTTATTTCCCTCTCTCCCTCCGCACACCTGATGCTCCTGGCCTCTACCTCCTCTTCCAATTTCAATTCCAAAACTGATCTAGCTGAATAAAGCACTACAGGGAGGCTCATCTAGCCACCTGTGACGTCAGGCTCACTGTCAGGGGACTTGCACTTGTCAGTGAGTGTAAAAGAAGAAGGGAGGGAGAGAGAGAGAGAGAGCGGGAGGGAGAGGGGAGGCTGTATAGTCCCCATTCTGTGACTACATACAGAGGGCTATTGAGTGCGGACACTGGAGTCTGAGCTGCAAGCTGATAGGAGGGGTGGCAAATAGCATAAAAAGAACAAATGCAGAAAGCCCAAGAACAAAGGCCTCAATTGTACCACTTGATCAAGACTGCTCTTTCTCTGTATTGTTTGAAATGCTTATTTAGCAAGCTGTGCATACATGGATTTGGAGGAAGGTGAAAAGGATAGCAGATTCAATTTGGACCACAAATAAAGCAGTTCACTAAACAAACAGGTACATAAGGATAGCACAGAGGCAGTATTAAGTTTACGGTGGAAATAGTTTTTCCAGCCATTTACAGAGCAACAACCCTTTTTAGCAATATTAGATTTGTATTGCATGGCTGCCAATAACTGAACTCTGGGACATGTGGAGTTCCAACAATTAGATAGTAAATATTTTAATCTTGTGGAACTGCAACTTTGATACCATCTCTTGTGCGAACTGCATCAATGTTGTATCGATAGAGACTTAAATAGACATTCAACCAGGGAGTGATGAGTCCATTTGGCTCTGTGTGCCGGGATGCAGCAATATGTGGTCATACAGCTTCACCCATTACAGTATGTGGGAGCTTTCTCTCCCTCTCTCGCCACACTGTGGCCCTTCAACAAACAGGGAGACAGCATAGGGATCATGCTGCTCATCCCACCCGAGCCGTGTCCAGCCACAACAGTGACGCTTTTGTTGAGCAGGGTGTGCCGTTGCGTGCGCGCAGCCAAAGTGCCAGGCTGAGACCCGGACTGGGCGGGCATGCGTGGAATGCAGATCAGCCACAGGGTGAGCGGGGAGGGGTGGAGGGGCAGGGGGGTCACTTAGTGAATGAAGAGATTGAAGAGTGGAGGGCATGACTGGCCTGGCCCTTGGCCCACTAAGATCGCAGCACCATGGCAGGGGCCAGAGGCTTATGCTCCTTCGTCATGAACACCCACTGGTCATGCATGGACCAAACGCACAGACCCCCACCCGCTGACACCACACTGACCTCAGCCTCTGTCCACTGTAATGATGCAGACTTAAATCTCATGGGGCATAATTCCACCCTTTGATCATCTTCTCTGATCCCTCCACAGCTGTGGGATGTGACATCCACAAGGCTGCTCATCTGCCGTCAGAATTATAGCTTGAGCCATAAATTATTCAGCGTTGCTAAACCTTCTTGAACCTCCCAGTGGTATTGTGAGCAAACATACAGCAATTAATCAACGATTAGTAGTATTCAACTATTTTACTTTAATATTGATGCAAGATCACAAATAATAGATACATCGTGTTATACAATTGATTTTACTGTGAAATACAGACCACCATTTAAAACACAGATTTAAAATAAAGAGAAGGAATTTTCTTGTGTAACAATATACAAACCAGAGAACTGCAGACAATCTCAAAGCATAGTCACATCACACATTTATTTTTCACTGTTCCTCATCCAGCCATGACCCAATACACCCATGTCCCCTGCTGCATGGAGCTCACTCATAGAGTCCTATAATACACTCACATGTTTCATGACACATCAAACAGTAATGTATTCAACTTCATGAAGTTACATACAGAAAGTCAGTCCGTGAAGAATATCTCAATTAGATGGCTTTTATTTCTTGGCCTTTTTCTTCTTCTCCACCTTTGCGGCGTCATCATGGGCCTTTCTCTTGGCAGCAAGCTTGTTTGCCTGTGGGGGGGGGGAGACAATGAATTGAGTTACTGAACAGCTGGGAGTT
>OMOV01012304.1:5731-29522 GCA_900312565.1 Beryx splendens
TTACAGTATTAATAGGCATTACAAAGTATTGATGGGACAACCTTTACACAAGTTGTCTGACTAAGTAATCTGCATGTGGATGTGTCAAAGTGCAATTAACACAACTCAGCAACTATTATGTCAGTTAACTGTATGACATGACTGAACGGTGTTACTATATCGACTTTTATCCAGTACAATTATATTTGAAGCAAAGTGTGATGGCTCATTTGTACTATAGACAAATGTTTCACCTTGCTAATGTAGATTATTAGAGTCAATATAGAAGTGAAAGGCAAAGCAAGTTCTAAATTTGGCAAAATTGTTCCTGTGGTCTAAATGGCAGTGAGTTTATCCCAGAGAAGAAATCAAATCCAAAACTATTTTAATAGTGATAGCATTCAAACTGGAAGTATATTCTGAGCTCATATTACATTGCAGTTTCATGTTAGTCTATACTTTGTCATATTCAGCAAAATCTAGATCGAACTTGGCATGAATTTCAAGGACAGGCAAATGTGACTTGGTAAGGCAAGAGGACCTCGACGCACACATTGTGTTATCAGCAAATCTGTAGTTGTGAATGCTCAGCCAGTGCTATGCAGCACTTTTCCATACGATACAGCGTAACAATATCTGTGTGATAAATAGTTGGCACATTAATAAGTCTGCTATTAATCTTGCATGTAGTGCTAAAAATATAAATCAAATCACAAAACTGCTTCACATTGACAGTTCAACTTGCTATAGTACATGCAGTAATAGTAGTACATGCGTGGTACAGTTTCACTTACTAAGATCACAAATAGTATTTTCATCCACATGGTTTTGTTTTAATTATTAGACATTTTTATTATTCAGTACTTTGAATTTATTTACCAGATTATATAGATTTATGTAAATATGCAATCTATCTGGTTAGCAATTTTTATTAGTTTATGAATTTTTCCCTTTAAAAACCATATCAATTTATTGCACTGAAAGTCTTTTTCCCAATCTCTTAAGCACCTTCTGGGCTTTACAACACCAATGTTTGTCAGGGAATACATATTGATTAGAATGTGGGAGAACCTAGGTATTTGTGGTCTGACTGAGGCAACAAAAAGAGCAGAGGGCAAAGGCGAAACCAACATTGCACTCTTGTGACTGAGAATTTCTCCATTACCTTTGTTCTCTCATTTTTGTTGCATGGCATAGAGTGCCGAAATGACATATAACTCTGTCTTATATCAATAACTGAAAGTTTGACATATTTACTGTAGCTAAATATACTATAATGTCTTCATCATATAGTAATGATCATTGTATTCCATGTGATAGAGACAGCCAATAGTTCAAATGGGTTTGTAAAAAGTTGATGAAACCAGGCATTGGTGTCACATCAGGAGAATATGAACTGGTAACATATATGCATGCCACATTTCGAACTTGAAAATGTACTGTATGTGCGTGAATTATACATATAAAGACAACCTGTATAGAACCGCAATGGATGTAGTTGTAATTCAATCAATGCCTTTCTGATATGCAATGATGATTATGTATGGGGGGACAAACCAAAAGTAATGTATTTTCCATCAGTGGAAACAGCAATACCTGTAATCAACGAAATAAAATGCAATAAGCTGCAATGGTGACATTAGTTAGTCACTTAGGTATTCAGCACTTAACTATTGTTATCTAAGCACTTACATGATCAGGACTGTTACTGTGTGTGTGTCAACATTGTACAGTATACAGCACCATAATTTGCTATATTTTATTTATCCTGTAAAGAGTGCCTTTCATTAAATGTGTATCCTAACTGTGTGAAGTTTCCCTCTGTTTCCTCCATAAATGATCCCATATTTACAACACGGGACAGAACAAAATCCTGACCAGAAATGGATATTTTAAATGAATTCATTGATCTTCAAAATTTTGCTTGTCTCATGTGACGCTTTCACTTTTGAGACGAGCTCCACCTGTCACATCATTACAGTGAGCAAATGCCAAGTTTTCCTTCTCAGATTTCAAACTCTTTCAAGCAGGTAACAGTAACAGTGATGAAAAGAGATGTAGTGTTGTGTCAGCAGCGTATGGCTCCAGGGCTGAATACTCGTTATCACCCTATGTTAGCTGTTATTAAAGCCTTCTCACTGCTGGTTTGGTTCTCTGTACCGGTGTGGCGATGGCATCCCTCTCTCTCTCTCTTTCTTTCTCTCTCTCTCTGTCTCTCACAAAAAAATGCTCCCTGGTGAGTCCTGTGCCTCAGAATGTGTCATTCAGAGAGAGACATGGGGTTCTTTTTTTTTTAATATATCCGGTGCCGTAGTGTTGACGGCAGACTGGAGGAGCAGACATTGTTGCTGTGTGTTCTGCAACAAGCCTGTTATCTAATGAAGAAATGAGTAGGAGAGCTAAAAATAGGTGGCAAGATCAAAAGGGATTATCAAATCATGTGAAAATGCAACAGATATGGAAAACTGGCACATTTGGGGGGTCTTTGTTGCTGTCCAGGATATGAAACACAAGAGCTGAATAATGACTGATGATAAACATAATTAGTGCTTCCATCTATTAGCACGACTCTGTGCTAGATACAGAGAAATGCTAGTGATGTGTGCTTGACAATGCCTTTGACTGGGACAGCTTCAAAAGCAAAAGCACCAAATTAAATATGCAGACCAAAATGAATCATTTATAAGATTATCTATCTTGGCCTGCAAAGCTAAGAGCTGAGTGTTTGACTTGATGTGTTACTGTCCCATACAGTCACATCAAGAACACATTCTCCAAGTGAGCCTGTCAATATCTTTGAACACTGGCTAACTTTGATCAAAGCACATTTGATACGTCTCATGCTTGTGATTTCGGATTTGCTGAGCTGTCCCTCTGCAACTGCAACCTAAGTAGGACTGTCTTGTTAAATTGATTTGTTCATTCTCATATGGAGACGCACTGGCCATGTCTTTTCCCAGTCTGTTCAGAGGTCTTCTACTCTTGTCACTAGTTAATGGTCAGGTCAATTGTCTGCCCTTCTGCCCTGATGATCACTGATTGTGTAGTGATACCCCAAACACAAGGCCCGATAGTATTTTGCCATTTAACAGACAGGTGGCTCTCGCAAGGTCAGCCCCAATGTGAGTCTGTCATTTATAATTCATCGGGTGTTCCATGAAGAGATCAAATCCATCCTGCCTTTGATAAGGATTCAACCAAAGAAATCCACTCAAGCACCAGCAGATGGTCCAATCGTGACACAGCAAACTATACCGCAATGCTTAATGGATCTAAAAATATCACAGTTGCATGACTCCATTCTCCCCCTTTCTCTCCCAGTAAGTACAAACTGTGTCCCAATCTTGTAGGAGAAACAATGGATGGGTCTCACACTGAGGCTCAGACAGTGAGTCTCACATCAGTAGATTGGGTTACTGTTTTGTCAGCAGACACGTTACAAGCCAATTTCAGTGCTGCACAGAGAGCAGCTTGTGTACTGTAGTTCATGCCCTCCAGAGGACAAAGTGTCTTGGAACTGGGCAGCTTCTGTTTGTATTAAATCCCTCCAAAGTCTCCTGTTTCTTCCAGTGACTTTACCTTATCTGAATTTCAGAGCAGCACACAGAGACAGTGGCATCGGGCTGGATCACCGCTACAGTGACCTTGCTTTTACTGTTATAGAGCTCAGCAGATCTACTACTGAGTGGCAACGCAATTTTTAAGGGTTCGGTTTTGATTAAGATTCAACAACCATGCTCACCTACAGTATTACTTGGGCCATTGATTCTGTGCCCTGACTTTGCTGACCAAGAACATTCTGACAAGGGTTTTGCATTACTCTTATAGCTTCCTTATCGACTGCAGGGGTAATATGATGAAATCACAAAAGTAAAATATTTTCAAAAAAGGACACTATAACAAATGAGCAGCAAATATCTTGGACATATTCTTGGCACGGGTTAACCCAAGCGTGCTTGATATTCCATCTGCTCTCTCAGCACTGGAGGGAATGAAGGACAGGTGGACACACCCTGCTTCTCGGTGGGGATGACAGAGGCTTAGGCACGCTGATCTAGCGTGACACAGTGTGACACAGTGTGACACAGTGTGACACCATGTGCTACATGCTCCTCCTCTGGAGAAGTGTTTGGGAAGTAATTTCAAACATACGTATGATATCTGCTACATTTAGTTCCAGTATCTTAGTGGAAATTCCTGATGTCATTCAGATATCCCACACATTTGTTAACAAACTGTCTCAAATTTCAAGGAAATGTGTTGTGTTTCCCGCATGTTAACACTAACCTATCTGTTTTACATGACCAAGCCTGGACCAACTGAAAACAGCTATTCAAATACAACTGAGGAAATACAAGCATTACTCTGACAGTTCATACATCTACTGAATCAGCCTGAATATGACTGTAATAACACTATCTGGATAATAGTAATAATAATAGTAGTAGTAATAATAATAATAATAATACATTTGATTCACAAACGCCTTTCTCAGACTCAAGGACACTTTACGTAGCTCAAACATCAAGTTAAAAAATCAAGTAAGCTGCATTAAAACTGCAAAAATTAAAAAGAAGATAACACTAAGACACTCAAGATGTCATTCTCCTGAGTTATTCCTCTTAATTCCATTTGTAAAGAAAACAGACAAAGAAATTGTCTGTATTTGCATTGTGGTCAGAAATCTTATTGCATATTACCAGACTCACAAAATTGCAAGTTTAAGAAAGATATTTCTCCGGCTGTTAACTTCTATATTATGGGTTGGGTTGGGTTGGGGTTGTTATGGAAGTGTAATAGATGTTTCCTGGCAAACTACACCTAAGTTAACCATTAACAGCTTTTTCTTTCTTGTGGTGATGTCAAAGGGAACTCCTGTTATCCTGATTGAGAATTCACTGCAGCCAGACTTCGTTACGGCGAACTCTTCAATTATTCAAATGACATTTTGGTCTACCTCAATAATTCAGAGTGGCAGAAGTTTGTGATGACCAGTCCTCAATATATCAAATAAGCCATTAAAATGAATGTCACATTAAATTAATAAATCATCTAGGGCATACAGTATGCACTTGGGATGCTGATATTAATGGTGGACATTGTATTCTCCATTTTCAGTTTGGACATGCTTCTGTAGCTCAGTTCTTGTCTACCTTAGTGTTGCTACACTAATTCCAATCTATCATTTCTAAAATAGCAAAATGAAGAGAGTGTATTTATCATATAACCTTCAGCACAGTCACACAGGACTCCAGTGTCCCAAGATGGAGAAGGTAGGTAATGATTCAAGGAGATAAAGATTTATGACAGGTACCAGCACAGTGACTGCACAGCACCCGCATTGCTGCGGTGCGTCAGCCTGGAGGTCAGCAGCCTGGTCTTGTGGGGCGAAACGTGCGTCTCACATTTGTCCTGCTTAACGCCCATAAAAAACGAAGCAGGTGACCTGAAGTATCACCCTGGATCAGATAGTTGGCTTGTTGCCTTCAGAGGACTGCAGCCACAGACACAAATCTTTACAAAGCCTGATTATGAAGTTGAAATGCAAAGAACACTGGTCATGCAATTCCAGTGCAATGCAAAAAATAAATCTGGGTGGTTCTACATAGATAATTACCTCAATTACTATGACTGTGGTAGAGTCTACATTAGGCTAAGGCAAACCTGCCAAATCAGAGAAAAGTCAACTCAATAAGGGCTTCAGTTCAGAGTTCAGTGATCAGCTGGATTGCTGTTGTGCTTTATGAAAATTATATTCCTGCACTTTCAAAACACAGCAGATCATACACTCCACATGCACATTGAGAAATGTAGGCAAGTCCTGTAAAGGTTGCCGGTTTGAATCCTCTGGTCAGCGGTGAAATTTGGGTAGGCAAAGTCAATGAGTAACACTCTCCCCTCCTTCAATAACTGCTACTGAGGTGCTGTTGAGCAAGGCACTGAACCTATGGGGAAAAAAAGCTATGATGTCAAAGACAATTTAGGGCACAGGATTGGGCCTGCTTACCACTACACATCTACTTGTGTGATCTCAGTGCCATCATGACAGGCAGGAGTTGTTTCACAATGTTTAGTGTGACACCATGTGGTATTACTTTGCTACTGCACATTGTAAACAGGTTGTAACAGCAGGTTTGTCACTCATTTGTTGACTTCTGAGCAAATTTGATATATAAAAGACTCACTTGCAATAAAATGGAGCATAGGAGTACATTTATTTGGGCCCTGTGTGCTTTGTTATAAACCCATTATTCTTCCCTTCAGCACTCAGCAGAGGATCAAACAAGCGTGGGCTCTGTCCATCTAAAGCCGACAAAGGCCCAATTATGTGACAGTCACAATCTATTTTCTGTCTGAATGTCTGGAGGAACGATTGTGGAAATTTTGAATCAGTCACTTTTGTACTGGGATGAATGAGAAAATCTCTGCATTCAGCACAAGGTTGTTGGGAGGAAGAAAAGTCATTTTTAATCCTCCAATCTCCCTAATAATGGGAAAAAGCTTAGCAGTATAATGGAGAGATTTGTAGGCCGGCGGGGGTCAGAAGGTCATTGGAGGGTGATAATTCCAATTACAGGCTGCTGCAGCTTTTCCAAACAGAAAGACTGAAGAAGCTGATTTGTGAACTATACTCACATGATGAATCCATTTGTAATACAAGTTTGGCAACTACTCAGTAATTTAACTTTATGGTTACAATAAGACATGGTGTTACTCATAAACTGACACACTGCCCTGATGTTTATCAGTGTAATTATGCTGTTTGCTTGATCAAGCAAACTGACAAGGGAATAGTTTTCTGCTATGAACACAGCTTTCCTGTGAGCATAATTCATAAGCATTTCCTGGAAGACTTTCACAGCCCTACTGTTTATCAGAGTAAACTCAGCCCAACTTGCAAGTGATTACGAAATCAGGGGAAACACCTTGAGGTGAAGCGCTTTCGATATCAGTTCAGTGCCATGTTGCCATGTTGGAGCAAATGATTCTCAACATTAAAACAAGGGAGAGAAGTGCGGATTAACTTGTTAATGAATTGTTCTGAACCATGAATCTAATTGTCTGAACAAAACTCAGTTACAACAAAACATAATGAGCAGGGAGTGAATGTTGGCAAGTTAAGCATCTTTGCTTTAAAAAAAGAAAAAAAAAGAAAGCATATTGATAAGGCTAAGCATCCAAAGATCCATAATATTATTATATTATGTGAGCTTATAGCAACCTTATTGTAATTAGATCTCCTGTGGTATTATAATATTATATGTATAGCATCATTCTAACATTTACTATAGAATCATTACAGTTCTTTATCGCAAAGGTGCAGTGGTCGATGACTTGACTGAATTAAATGATCTGACAGCTTCATTAGGTTTCAACCACGTGACGCATGCAGTGAATATTGGCAAAAGTCTTGACTTTGCACAGAGGCGTGACCAGCCTGCGGGAGGAAGGAAGCGATGTCTTCTGCGTGTCTACTTCCTGTTAGGTTACTACCGGGCCATCGCATGCGAGCGGCAGCACGGAGAGCGGCAGTGAAACCGTAAACATGTTGTGTCACCTGACGCAGCGCGCGCGCTCACCTGTCCGTGATACAGGTGTTTTTCCCGTCACCCCGCCCACTCCCTCTACTGTTATCTGAAGATGACGACAGGCTCCAGGTCAGAGGAGGAGGCAGGGACTTTTCACAAGTCCCAACAAGGGTGGGGAATGTGATCGTCGCGCAGTATACCTTCAGTCAGTACACGTCAAGGCTGCTGCGCGTCAGGCGCAGATTTAGTTTAACACAAATCCTCGGGAAGTGAGAGGCGTCTCTCTGAGTGCTGGTGAAGGAATCAAGGTGAGTCATGTTGTTTGCTCTAAATATATACCGTATATGTACAGCATGGCAATTTCGTGTTTCGTGTAATTTTAATACTTCTTGAAAAGTGGTCCGTTTCTGCAGCTACAAAATGTCTCAGGCTTCCCCAAGAATAGGCATAGAATAGAACAGAATAGAACTTTTCTAGCTGGCCCTGTAGCCTTGGTCATGTTCAAGCTTTCAGAAGTGCCTTCCTGAATTTTGCCTATTTAAACACAGAAGCGTTCTCCATTCTTTACACCCATGGCAAAGCCTCTGCTTCGATCACAAGTTGTTGCTTCCTATTTGGCATAAATTAAATGCTAAAAATATCTAACGTTGAATGTGAGGTTGATTTTTTAGTTTGTTTGTTTATTGCTGTTGTTGTAGTTTTGCCACCATGGAAACGCAGACGGAGAAAGGCAGGACGCCTAATGGCCAGCTGATCTCTGTGACCCGCAAGGATACGACCCGTCTGCTGGAGGTGTACGTCAAGCGCAGCCTCAGCCTAAACGATGGGACAATGGTGGCTAAGAGGACTGAAGGGAGAAAGAAGTGGGTGACGATGCCCCAAAAACGAATACGCAGACACTCCAGTGACCCTTCCATTCACCTGGCCCCGGATTCAAATGATAGGGAAGATGGTGAATTTGCTGCTGCTGCCGAAACCCCCACCACGAATCAGCCTGAGACACAGCCTGATGAACCCGAGAAAATGCCCAAAAAAACGAAGAAGAGCAAAAAGCCCTCGTTGTGGAAAAGTTTCCTGGGCTTATTCTCAAAGAAGGGGAGTGAGGAGAAAGGAGAGCAGGAGAGTCGTCCGGAGGCGTCGGAGGTCTCCGCATCACAAGAGGCCTCCTCCGACGTTGCTGGTGCCAGCTGCCTCCCTGCTACCCCAGACTCCGTACGCAAGAGAAAGTCCACGAAAAGAAAGTCTATCAGAAGAAGGTTCACCAAGAGGCGGCTGTCTCTGAAAAAGACACTGAAGCCAGATCCTGCTAAAGACCTCAACACGGTTGAATGTAAGAGGCAGGATTATGTAACCTAATATGTTGAATGTGCTCAAATGTTATTCTTAAGGTGTACTGGCCATCATATTAGGAGTAATGTGGGCCATAACGTTAACTTTTTTGGTGAAATATACTTGCTGTGTGCTGTTTTTGTATTATGTTTTACGAATAACCAATTGTTGATTTGCAGCTGCTGTGATTGTTGCACCTACCGACTCCTACTATGAGAAGGTGTCAGAGGAAATGGAAAAGATTGTCCATGAGGTCAAGGAGAAAGAAGAAGTTCTCACAGACGGTAAGACGGGCTGCTAAGCATTTACTCTTTCTCTTACATCTCCTTATGAAAGAGCTTCTTGTGTGGTTCGTGTGCATGGCAGCAGAAACTCATGTATGAAGACGTGTTTTAGGTTGACAGCACATTTGGCGAAACATTAAATCCAAACGCACACCAGCCAGCAGAATGTATTCCTCTGCCAAACGCAGCCCCACCCGTGAAAATTATAACCAGCCTGTCGTTTCTGTTGGCTCTGCATCCTCCCACTCCAAAACAAGATTCATATCCACCCACATTTAATCCTTCCGACCATGCGATATTAATCGGCAAAACATACACGGGTCTGGTAAGAAATAATGTTTGACAGTTAACTTTCACTTCTCTTTTGTCTTACCTCAGAGGAAGTCATAAACAGGATCATAGCTTTGACAAAGCAGCAGGGGGATGCCATAGAGGACAAGGTTGGTATTCATGGAAAATTCAAGCTAAAATTAGAAGGTGGACACATTGTACTATCAAACTAATTTGTTAGTATTCATATAAACGATAGACCATTCTAAGTATTTCTGTCTTTGTCTGGTTATACATGACCATGTCTCCTCAACACCCAAATAAAAATGAAAGTATGTCGTTAATTATTAACGATGATCAAGTCAAAATTGTTGATACAACCAGAATTGTCATAAAGTGCTTTACAGAAAGCAAAGGACACCGATAACAGATTAGAACAAGGATTATAAAATCAAGAGACAGTACAAGTAGATCATAAAACACACAACACTACTGCATTTTAAAGGACAAATCCACCCTCAGGTTAGATAGATATTTTGTGCTGTGATTTACTTTTTTGGTGTACCCACTTTGCCTCAACGTGCCTCGTCTGCTTCTACTTAAATGAATAGTTTGGTATTTTGAACCCTGGGCCCAAATAACATGTTTTCCGTCGTGATCACTATTAGTAGAAACCATCATAGAAAGACTGTCGCGTATGCCCCTAGGTTTCTATTACAGTAGAGTAGGAAGGGGCAGCCGGTTGTTACCTGATGGGTGACCAGGTGGCTAGTGAAGTTATGGTTTCTGCTAATAGGGATCATGACGGAAAACATGTCATTTGGGTCCAGGGTTCAAAATACCGAACTATTCCTTTAAGTTAGTGAAACATACAAAAAGCAAGAGAGCAAGAGTTTTTTTTCCAGTCATGAAAAAGTGACTGCAGCATGTGTTGAGGCTGCATTGCACTGTGGTCTAGTGAGGCTACTGTCGATGGAAGAATTGATTGATTTGAATGACGGTTCACAATAGTGGATCTAGAAAGAAGTCCTTGCTCTTTGATTCTTGAGGAACTGACACCAAAACCTGACATACAGTTAGAGGAAACATTTTCTGCTATCAAACTCCATTGTAGCTGCACGTCACGTCATCTACGTGTGGCCAGCTATCCATGGAAATAAGAAAAATACAGAAATGCAAGGTGCCAATAGCTGTTTTTTTTTGTGTTAAAATGTCTTAGGGTGGATTTCTTTCTTTAACCATGAATGTGTAGGAGCAGTGAGATTCCCAGGTGGCCCAAGTTACTGACAGCAGTCTTCTCCCTTATCCCCGTCTAGCTGAGAGAAAACCCCACCCTGAGCGGCTTCTTCCACAAGATGTCGTACAGCGCCTTCCAGCAGTTGGCTGATGCCTATGTAGAGACAGAGATGACACCGACCAACAACAACCACCTCAGCGTCCTACCGACAGCTCCTGAACTGGTCAAGCTGGCCTTCACGCTCGACTTCACTGCCAGGGTGGCCGGCCTCTCCAAGCAGAACATAGGTCACATCACTGGCTTGGGGAACCGCTACCTAGAGGACCGATTTGAATACAAACAGGTGATTAGCAGTAACACACCTACAGAAAAGAGATAAAGCAGAGGGGAGCACTAAACATTTAGTAGACAGCTTGGGCGTTCTCCTTTATACTGCATGCAAATCTAGTTTCAGGTGGAAATGTAACTGTTAAAATGTGTCTCTGTCTTCTTGTCTTCACAGGCATGCACAGATCATCCGTGGTCCGACAGTGATGAAGCTAACGACTGAGGCGCAGCCATTCAAAACCAAACCCCTACTGCAAACGAAACCAAACTTCATCTCAGCATCACTGTTTTGCTTGACAATATGTTGCAAGCATCGGTTCCCTTTTACCAAACACATTTTTTTGTCCGTACAGGGAGGAACTTAACACTAACATTGACTGCATGTCTGTAAACAAGCCGACATTATAGACATTTTCATGTGGCTTTTCACTGTAGATTTAGAGAGGAATGAAAGGATGTTTGTGTGATTATCCTGCAGCAGGATATTTGCTAACATGTCTTTGTTTAAAAACCAGTTGACTGGCCTTGGTAAACACAAGTGAGTACCATTTGTAATGTGAAGCGTTGACCAATGTCACACTGTGCACTCCATCTGGGAGATCAGCTTCTAAAAGGAGATGTTAGTAAACAGTCTTGAACCATGTAGCAATATTTCAGGATGGTAAACAGCTGATTATGCGAGTGACACTAATAATGTGATTGACGATTAAATTAGCTGCACCGTGCACATTAATTTGTAGTAATACAGATGAGCAGTGCAATATACTGTACATGGTAAGCTAGAGACCTCAGTGCAATACCTTTGTTTACATTTGTAGGATGTAAAGGTGAGGTACATCTTATATATTAAATAGACAACAGAAATAATGAAATGTGATGTGATTGCTATGTTTGTTAGATATGAATGCTGGCGTTCATATTACTGTATGTAGAAAAGAGATCATTAATTGAATGCATATTTTTGTAACATTTTCTATTATGAAACCTTATATCGCTGTCAGGATTTATTCTGGTAATTAAATAATTTTATTGTTAATTATGTCTCACTGACTGTGGATGATGATGATGATGATGACAGCAACTGCTTTAAATAATAAAGCCATACAAAAACAAAGCTTGTCTGGGTCGTGTTAAGACAAGCCTCACCCACTACTTGCACACTCCCATTCCATCAGGCATTTACTGGAACTATATCAGCCAGATCCACTTTTCCTCTTTCCCAAGAAAATCCTCTCCTCCTCCTCCACTGACTAATGAGATGCATGGAGAGGTGAAGTCTATACTGATCAGTCTTCTCTAATAGCTGCAGGCTAGTATTTTAGTTTCTCCAACTGGATGCCCTTTTCCAGACCTTAGGATGGGAGTGCGTCTTGTTATTGCTGTTGGTGGTGGTAGTGTTGGTGTTGGCGATAGGAGATACGCTAGCAGTGGAAAGCTGGAAGCGTTGGAAAGAACGACACCTTGATTCTGCGGCTCGTCTGGAGACAATCTGCCTTACTGCAGGGGCGAGAGCCTGGCAGGGGTACGAGAATATGTATCAGAACAAAAAAACAGATGTACATTCCTGTCTAATAGCTGAGGCTGAACTCAACATGCCTTGACAATACTGGGCACAACCATGAGACTGTAAGTGGATCATTTGGATCAATTTTGTTTTGAGTGATGCGTCATAGGGGCAAAGATGCAGAACATTTTAAAGATCCAGAATGATTTCAACTGATGTTGATTTCTAACACAAACAGCATATATACTGTATATAGATCAGGCAGTTTTTGATAGATGGTGCAAAGCCTGTAGGAGTGAGTGAAAGTCTAACCTTCCCTATGATTGTGCCTCTACTGCAGCCAATATTTCTCTCTCTGGGGAACAAATGTCCAGTGTTGGAACTTCAGCACTCAGCAGCACTGGAGGCACAGAGATTTTTTGGCTAGCTTGGCAAGTAGCTGGCTGGTTATTGTCTTGACAGACACCTGATATGCATACTGTCGACCAGTCAGAACATTCAAGCAAAACCTGGGTGTAGGTGACATCATTTACACCAGGAAGTAGGCTGGAATTCTAAATCTCTTTGATTCTGTTGGCAACCAGATGGAGAGACTTGCAAAGGGACATTAGTTCAAATTTCCACAGTGTTGTCAGTTATAATAATGTGGGTAACTTTGCATTAACCGGTCATTTGTTAAATTATGCCATGAAATTGGGAAACACAATTCTCATTGCACTTGACCTTTTTTAGTAAAAAACAACAACAAACAGGACATGAGCAGAGATTCCCACACACTGTCTGTATTGCAATTAAAACATTTATTAGAAAAATAGGCAACATTTTGGTACTGAGACCTTCGTCAGGCAAATATCAGACTGGATATGTTGGATAACCAGGGAAATGGATGGGCTTACATTGTCAGCGTGCATCACGGTTATTGAAGACATGAGAAAATGTGTTGTTGCCAACATGATGGATTCTGGGTGCGCATGCAGTCTGCCAGCTGATTAGGAAATGGAATGTGACAGCCTGTCAGCTCCATGGCTGAGGCATGCACTGATGGGTCTCACCTGTGAAAAAGGTTTGTTTGCAGGCAGGAGACCTTTCTAAGGAAAAGGAGGAACTCTTCACCGTCCTGCCAGAATCAACGGGGCCCTTGAAGGAATTTCCTGGAAACCAGCACAGCACCATGGTACACATGCCCACACATAACCCAGAGACAAGAGAGCGGGAGAGATAAAGAAAGTAGACGCCCAGGGAGTTGTATAGTGAAAAAAACATTCCCAGCAGTGGTGACTCACTGACATGTGGCATGAACCACTAAAATCTCATTGGTGTTATTACAGTGCCGTTGTAAAGTCAAATCATTCCATAAATAATCTATGCATACAGTATTTCTTAATATAATTGTGATTGTTCAGTACAGAGAAGGGCAGTGATTTATTTTTCTTGTGTTTTCTTGTTTCTTTCCCTCCCATAGTAGCTGATAATCAAATGAGTTGAACTCAAAGTCAGGTGACTAGCAGGAGAGGAAAACAGGTGGGACTGCCAGACGTGCGAGGAAGCAGGTGGTGGAAAACTTTAAAAATACATGGCTTCCGAAGATTACACAACAGCGCTGAAATGATCAGTGACAAAATAAGACGTCATAGAGTCAGCGCTGAAGGAAAACAGGAAAACAAAAGCTATATATAGAGATATGAATCTGATGATTCACATTTCACGACTGACTGTGAGTTTCCAGTCTAATTAGCCTACATGTATTTAGGGAGGTTCTCAGCCGGATCTGCTGAATTTATGTTTTATTGATGCCCATAAGGAAATTGTTTTCACTCCCCTCTACAGGAAGGTCAGAGCAGGCAGCAGCAGCACAGCGGGCCTGGCGCTGGTAGGGATTCAGTAGCCTAGTTGATAAATGGGTTAACCAGGTGAACTGTTTTGACGGTAAATTAATAAAGGGGCAGGACATATGTAGCTGCATTGTGCAAAAGAAGAAAAATATTTAACCAGTAACAGATATACCAAATATATTGAGCTGTGATACTTACAACGTAGGCTGATATACCCAATATAACAAAAGGTTTAGCCTATATAATTCTTAATAATTTATAAAATTCTGTTATTGGATTGATCTGATTTTGACTTTCATCAGTGTTGTTTTATAGCACGGCCTGGTCATGTGATGTACTGTGCAATCTGAACGGTCCACTGGTAATCCTATACTGAATAATCACTTAGCATGTTAGTCTCCAGTTCCTCTCTGCATGGCTATTTTACAACTGGGAATGTTTTGTTCGTAAGCCTGCAGCATTGTGAGCTGTAGGTTCAGCTTTGTGGCCAACAGTAAGCCAGACAAACCACATGCCAGTCTGCGTTGCCCAATAATGATGGGTTGCAAAGTCAAGCCTATTTTTAGACGGCAGCAAAATAGCGTTAAGCATTCGATTAGGATTTAGTTCCAGGAAATCCATTTTACCAGCCCTGACACCCATCCATTTATTTCTGTAACAATAAAAATTGTAACTCAAGAAAACTGCAACTGTAACTCAAAAACTCAAGCTGTTTGGGTAAAGTCTAATACCTATTCCTCTTGTTCACTTTTTCGAAGATCATCCTACCACCAGCGGCAACAGCGTTGAAACAAACTTTGTGCTATTTTAATCCGACTAAAGGATGACACGACAGTGTTTAGTGTAAACCTTTTACATTTTTATTGCTTTTTAAACTCTGAGAAGGCAGATTAATCAAAGAGTCCGAAGCCCATGTCTTCATCTGACTCTTCCGATTCCTCTTTCTTCTCTTCCTTTTTCTCTTCCACTGGAAAGGGGAGAGATAACGACAACAGTCAATACAACAGACAGATGGCAGTAGGAACATTCAGCTGCACTGGGATCCAAAGAGTCAAAAACTTTATGTTGCAAGACATCCAAGTGCAACTAAGCATTCATTACGAGTCATTTCAGGACATTTACACCTCCCGCTGTAGAAGGAAGGCCCTGAGTATTATGGAGGACACCAGCCAGCCAGCACATGGTCTGATCTCATTCCTTCCCCCAGGAAAACCCCTACAGAGCATCAGAGCTCGGACCAGCCGCCTCAAACACAGTCTTCACCCCCAGGTTGTTCGATTACTGAACAGTAGCACTTTACATAACCCATAGTGATTATTATTTGTGGAATTTCTTATTTATTGTTTTTTATTTATTCTTATTTATATATAGATTTTAAGGGCTGAGAGAGAGCCAGGGCAGATGCATTTCACTGCATTTGAATGTACATTGAACTTTTTAAATGTATGTGACAATAAACTTGAACTGATGAACTGAGATTAAGAACCAAAAACCTCAGTTTACATTTGCCATACTATTTGCATTGATTTAACTTCACATTAAACTTAAAGCAAACCTACAGAAAATGAAACCCTCCGTTTTCTAATGTACGCCAAGACCGGAGGAAAAAACACTCACCAGCAGCAGGCGCAGCCCCGGCTGCAGCGACTCCGCCACCAGCAGCAGCAGCAGCAGGAGCCGCTACAGCACCACCTGCTGGTACGGAGGCTAACTTGGAGAGGCCTGTGGAGGAAGTACAGTAGGTTTAGTCAGGTTTTCACTGTGCAACTCCATGGAATCTTCAATGTGTGGGAGTTTCACTGGAAAAAAAAAACAAAATTCCCCGCAGCTTTACCTGAGTTCATGACTTCATTGACGTCTTTGCCATTCAGCTCGCTAATGACCTGTGGAGAAACACCAAGCCTTTGTTTCAGCCACACAGCATCTTCAGCAGACAATAAAGAACACTTCTGCTAACGGCACAATATAGCCTTCTTATATGCCATACCTTGTTTAAGCGTTCATCTTCGGCCTCAATTCCTACGCTGCCCAAGATGGCCTTGATGTCCTTTGAGGAAGGGCTGGTGTTCCCACCGAGCACAGCCAGGAGGTAAGCGGCCACGTAACGCATTCTGCATAGACAGAGGAAACAGGACACAGTTTCACTTACACTGCAGTTTATGCCACCTTCATGTCATGTCTTAAGAAGTGAAAGAATAGGGTGATATAAGATCTGGCTGCTATATCTTTCAGCCTTTCACATGTTTAACTTCCACATCCAAAATCATCTATAGATTCAAAATCAACCGTAAACAAACTGTAGCACACATGACTCGCTTTTTGATTGATTGTATTGCTGTGAATAACTGATACTTTTGATTTTCATTAACTTGAACTGCTGACATCAGTGGATTCGCTTGCTGCCTCTGTTGGCCAAGAGAGGTGTAATAGTGTGTTGACACATTTCTGCAATATGTGAGTGGGAGATATCCGCCCCTACAAAATAAACCCCATAATCTTTTATTTTATTTACATCATGTGTTGACATTCTTCTTCTCCCACCCTGGCATCCTCTGTTCATGTAATACTGCCGTGTACTTTAAGTCAGTGTGTCATGACTGTATTAGTACTGTTTTCAACTAAGAAAGAAATCCCACATATCCTCCTTGTAATTACCACTAGGAGGCTGGCGCGAGCGTTTGCTCATTGTCGGCAGGTCGTAACGTTATTTACGGCAATTCCTGTCGTAACTGGAACGCAGCATTAGCGCATACGGTACAAGATAGCCAACACTCTTCCACAAAAACAACAGACTTAAAATAGCACCACTTAAAATAAATATGGACCCTAGTAGGACTGAATACTGTGGTGAATCTACGGCGGCGAGGGGAAATATGGGGGAGGGCCCAAGCCTGATACTAGTATTTCTTACTGTCATCTTTCGTTATATAAAAGGATTTAAACGTCAGTTAGAATTCAATCCCACATGGACACGAGTGGAGAAGGCAGTGTAAGGCTTTGTATTGATGTTTTGGGGGTCTGTTATGACCCTGCGGCAGCGTCCAACATGTATACTACGCGGTTACTCAGCAGGACACTGGAGCGGCCATGGCGCCCAGGGTCCACCGTGCGCGAGCTTTGTTTTCGCTCCCGCACCGTGGTGTTGGTAATTAATCCCAACCGCCCAAACCACGTAACATGAAAACTACTGTGAAGCATCGACATTTAAACGGTTTCAACACGTTACATTCACACTTACTTTTAAGTCTGAATAGACACGAAACGTCGGTCACGCTGGTAAATCCGGAAGAGGGAGGGCGGCAGTACAGGAAGTTGTACAAGTGTTCAGTGCGTCGATTTCATTGGTCCGTTTGGTTGATGGACATGCATGCGTCATCTAGACTATTTCTTCTTCTTCTTCTTCTTCTTCTTCTTCTTCTTCTTCTTCTTCTTCTTCTTCTTCTTCTTCTTCTTCTTCTTCTTATTATTATTATTATTATTAGTAGTAGTAGTAGTAGTACTAGTATAGCATATCGGCATACTTTTTAATGGAATTGCAATGCAAAACAATAACCTTTACTAAAAAAATATATGTAAAATGTGAGATTGTGTAACATTTTAATGTATGCATGTGTAATTTCTTTTCCTTTTTTTTTATCTGTCTTCCTTTTTTCTCACTCCCTCTTCAGCTCTGCACCCATGTTGTTATTCCCCCCCCCCCCCATGACACCGTTGTCTTTGTTTGTCTAAATCACTCCATCTTGTTTATTATTTTAATGTAGGCCTATTTTTATACACAAACGCAGTGGAGTATTATTCATTTTACTCAAGAAAGTAAAATAAAAGGGACGGCCTGTAGATTGTTTTCACAGCCTAAACTGCAATATAGGTGACAAACAGGGCCTCTTGTGGTTTCCAGGGGTTTAGTCTAAATGTATTAGAGCTCAATTTGGGGCTGCAAGGGTGCAGACTCCAAGCTAGTGAGGTCCCCTAACATGAAAATGGCATCCTTAGAAAATTACAGTTATGATTTTATAATTAAAAACACATGACAACAAGGAATTTTTTTCCGCCTGACTATGAAGAATGAAGAGTCTCCTTTCTCCATCTGTCATAATGTGTAACAATTTTCACATACAGTATGTTAAATATGAGAGTAATCTTTCAGCCTCAGCATGGGATCACATACCAAAAAAGGTTGGACACTGAAGAGGTGTTACACCAGGCTCTGGGGAAATAAGATAAGCAGATAGATAGACAGACAGACAGACAGACAGACAGACAGATAGATTTATTTGCTGGATGGAAACTTGTCAAGTAAAATGTTACTTTGCTGCGAAGGAAATGTCATCTAGTTCAGATTAGAAATTCCATGTTTAAAAAAAAAAATCTTATCTGAGATTACACATAGTGTATATATTATCAATAGCCTACTGAATATCATAAAATGTTATAGGGAGCATTCAGGTGGTATTTGATAACACATAATCATACAGTACATTATGAACAAATGTAATTGAAGTGGAATTTAATGGAATTCAATTCTGTTTCCTGTCGTTCCAATTCCAGTTCTGTTTCCAGCTGGGTGACATTCCAATTCTAATTCCAACTCCAAGAACTGAACTGGAATGTACCATGCATTCTCAAGTCAATTCATGAATGGCCCCAACCCTGCTAGAGATGTCTAAGAACATGCATTGCAGCAGCCCAGTGAGCTACACCGATCCAGTTAATTGCATTCTTTGTTTATTTTCATCAATTCACAATCAGAATTGAAATTCAGAAATCAATAATACATGTTTCTCATCCAAATACATTGCTATAAATTAATTCTCCAGTGGAAATCTGGCCTAAAACAATTAGAAAAACACAAAAAAGTAACAATTCAATCAAATCAGAAAGCAATGTTGAGCATGTGTTTTGAAGCGCTCTGCATCCAACCTACAATTCAATCAGCTCTTCCTGCTCCTCCTGGGTGAACAGCCAACCAGTCAGCCTGACCACTGAACATGACACAAACTCTGCAATCTGCCTCACATCTGTCACAAACCACACCTTGTAGGCAGCGTCTCCCAACAACATTAGGAGAAAAATGACTAAGAACCCAAGGAAGACTCGATCTATGTAATAGTTGACCTTTTCTCTGAAGGTCCACTGCTCCCAGGGCAGGGCGTGCCGGGCTTCGAAGTATCGGCTAATGTGTATCAAGGCCTCCACGTCGCCCTCCGGCTCCTCCACCGCTTGGTTCCCCTCAGCTCCGTCTGCATCAGCCATTTTATATTGCTTTCTTTTTCAGTTTGGTACTGCAAATCAAGTTCCCTTCAGTCCTCTGAGGATGTTAAAACGAAGAAATTAGTAGATTTGCTTTGTGGAAAAAGTCAACAAGAGACTGATGTGCAGAAATAGAGATTCATAGTACCGTATCTTTGTGTGTCGCTGCTGTCTTCTTCCAGTAATAGGATGAATTTCGGGGGGTTTTCCTCAAAGTAGATTAGTCTTTTAGATGGTATGAGGAGAAGATGCATACAGGAACCAGACTCTTGGTTATTTGTCTCCACACCTACACCATGCTTGCGCCATGCATGGTAGGGCCGCTGGTCAGGACAGTGCAGAGCGAAGGCAATAAATGGCAAGTTAATTACAACATGTACGTACCTCACTAAGACGAGGGCTGGGGATTAGGACACACTCAGCAGTTTCAAATCCCTCAACAGGGAAGACAGATGGTAAAGCGCGTAGTGAAGAGTGTGTGTGTTAGAGAGAGAGAGAGAGAGAGAGATTGAGGGTGAGGGTGTTAGACACCAGCTTACTCATGTCAGTCTATTCAACCATATTAGGGTCAGTTGATCAGCATGTGTGTATTCACCTGAGGGGTGAATACACACAAATCTAAGTAAAACAAATATATTTCTGGAGCTCACTGGAATAGGTACAAATGCAATATTTTGTTATACATCATTGTATCCAAAAATTGAGTATTAAGAAATCAAATGACAAAATATTCTAAGTTGCATATTCTAAACCAGATTAGATGTGTTTTTTTGTTTTTTTTCTTGTATTAAATACTGAACATGCGTGGAAGTAGTCTGACATGGACTAGAGCCAGGGCGAGGTCAAACTGATGACAAAGCAGAACTGATACAGCTTTAGCAGAAGCTTTAGCGGGGTGGGAATAAATCGTTTCATCATAATGGTCTGTGTGTAATTCACTCAGGCCCGAGAGCCTTTTCAACACCCTGTCACAGCTATTGAAATATGGTTCATATCAGCTGAATTAGCTGAAGAGGCGGTCTGGATCCTGTGATAAACACAGATGGCTCAATAGCTTTGATGTGGGAGCTGCCAGAGTTTAGTTTTATTTGGATTCGGTGATTTGACTGGTGATTTGTTTTCTAGGCTGAACCTTTTAACTTCCCTGTATATTGAATGGTCTTCCATGAAAACACTGAGCGCCGCTGTACGCTGTGTATTGATCTAAATCCTCCCTTTCTCAATCTTAAGTTAATTGCTGCTTTTGTTTACGTGTGATTTCTCAAAGGCAGCAGTAAATAGTTAAGACAGAATTACCACTATGCGCTTAATTGAAACTCATTTAGTAAATTCACATTTATTCATCACATTTATTTCATCATTATTCAATGAGCAAACATGAAATAAGAATAATTCAATTAGCAAACAAAAGCATGTTTACTATGGTGAACTTAGCAGCAAGATGTTTGTTGTATCACTTATTATGTAATCAACATATAAAATTCAATATGAATTAATAAGGACAGCAATGAGTCAAAACATAATGCAGGCTGACGGGAATATTATTTCCCCCCCATTTTCAGTCAAATTTTCTAAAGATTTGACTGTCAAATGTGAATGGGTCAAAAATGAACTTATCCTGTGACTCCATGAAGTGTTTTGTTGTGTCTGTTAACGGGTCCATATCCCACATTGCAGTCCTGTAAGTCTCATTACTGCTCCGTGGCATCATCTCACTGTAAATCATGTGCACATGGACTGAGGCAGTCCTTGTTACAGGCTGACAGCCGTTTTCTCCGTCAGGACCAGTGTGCCGGCGGGGCAGGGGCTCGGCTCCGTGGGCTTACACAGCATGCAACGGCGAGCGATCTGGATCAGCGTGATGCGGAACCGCTCTATCCTAAAAGCGTAAACCAGTGGATTGAGAGCCGAGTTCACGTGGGACATGAAAATGCCCGCATACATGGCAAACTTGGGAATGTAGCACTCTGGGCAGAAGAAGCTGACACAGTTCATGATGTGCAGCGGCAGCCAGCATAGAGCAAAGAGGAAGACCACCAAGGCCAGTGACTTGGCCAGCTTCAGCTCCTTCTGATAGTACCTGTCCCCATCACAGGTGGCCTCCGCACGCCGGTTAAGCTGTCGCCGGATCACCCTGAAGATCTCCCCATATAGAGCAATCATTATGGTCAGCGGTACCACCACCCAGCCAAAGAAATTGAAGTACACCATGTAGTTCATGCTCATGACAGTGGTGAATTTACAGACAATGTTGCTGGAGCTGCTGAGGTTTCTGTGGGCATCCTGGTTGTGCCAGCCAATCATTGGAACCAATCCTGCGAGGAAGGAGAGGACCCAGCACAGGAAAACGGCCACCCATGCCCTCCTTTGGGTCACTATGGTGCTGTACCTGAATAGGGTCAATGGAAAAGAAATAAAGGCAATTTTTAATGCAGGCACATGAAGACAAAGTTGCCTAGATGCACACAAATTGTATTGTTTCAGTCGAGTAGATCGCTCTTAATGAAAGCCAGTCCATTTTATCATGACTAAACACTATGGTTGCTGTACTACTAATAAACAAAAAGGAGTATGGATGACTGCCAAAATCCCTTAACAAACTATCCTTAAGTCAAGTAATTTAGGCAGACAGGGACATTTTAATTTACCTAAAAGCTTTTGACGTCCAGCCCATTGATTTGCATTAAACTGGGCAGAGATATATGGCGGCCATGTCAGGCATAGATTTCAGCAACAGTGGGAACCACCTCCGAAGGAATTACTTGCTCTCTGATGCCAAAAGCATTTTGAAAAGACAAAGAATAGGGAGACGAAGCAGAAGACCGCTCAATGGTTTACTAACAGCTAGGATGCGGCGGGGCCATGTCTTATATCAACTAAACATAATAGATTGTGTTGAAAATTGAAAGTCATACTGCAGGATGCAAAAGAGGTACGAGACGTACACATTTTGGTATCTTTTGTGGGAAAAGGCTTGGACACATGATTGCGTACTTACAGCCCTACATGCAGTTACAGAAGGCCTCTCTTAACCGTAAGGAGCATAACTACCACTAACATTTTCATGATGCAATGTTAATGTTGGCTAGTAGGTTTACTAGCAAGCTACGCAAATAATGCTGTTGGGGTCATCAGGAATTCAAATGAGTTTGTCACCAAGATACACTCAGTTAGCTTTACATTGAAAGTTCCCCGCTACATTTTTGGAACATTCGAAAAAAGGAAGTTGTTCCTTGTTTGTATCGAACGGATGTTGGAAGGAATATATATCAGTTCGGTCTAAAGAAGCTGGACCGTTCTCAGTTTGCTTATGCATTTTACTGGAATAGACAGTGAACCAGAGCAGGGCTGACGTCAACTTCGGCTCTCTGTAGCTACCAGCCATGAATATGTAATCGTTCTTATCAAGAACTGTAAAATACTTTGCCTGATAGTGTCATAAAATATTAATCAATAAAAACTGAACCAAGATGATCTTACCCAATCAATCTCGGCTTTCCTTTAATCAGTTCATATCTAAATTCAGAAAAAAACAAATCTCACCTGTCGAGAGATAGAGTGACAGAACTCACCTGGTGGGAATCTTGATCCGCAGGTATCGGTCGATGGCGATGGCCAGCAAGGAGAGGATGGAGCTCTGGGTGATGATCAGCAGCAGGCAGGAGAGGAAGAGGCAGGTGTAGAACTGAGTGTTTAGTCCCAGGCTGACGATGACAGCCAGAGGGATGACCAAAACCCCCACAGCAATGTCCGCCACCGCCAGAGATACAATGAAGCAGAAGGTGGTGTCCCGGAGAGCCCTGTTCACGCACACCGCCAGAACCACCAGCACATTCCCCAACACAGAGGCCAGAGCAATAGCTGTCTCAATGGAGATGTACAGCATGTCCACATGCTCCCGAGGCTTGATGCCCGGAGAGGAAGACATCTTCACCATCTGCAGATCTCTGTTACCTTTACTCCGATACTAGATAGGTTAAATTAGGTTGCTGGCGCTTCTTTTCTCTGCTTTGGGTTGTGGCTTCAGCATGGTGCCATCTTCCATGTTGTATTGTTGTATTGTAGTGTGGGTTTTCTCTTTGCCACATTTGCACAATGAGTGGCCCTTGTACTGATGAAGGGATGCTGAAAGATGAATGCCCAGCATATTCTTCCAGCTCCACACAAGACAGGGAACCTCTGCATCTCCACTCTCTCTTCTCCCTCCTCACTTGCTTTCTCTACCCCCCACCCCCACCCCCAATATCTCT
>OMOV01012308.1:6726-27630 GCA_900312565.1 Beryx splendens
ACACCAAACTACCAACACAGATGTGCAAAACATAAGGCACAATGCTATTTATACACCAAACTACCAACACAGATGTGCAAAACATAAGGAACAATGCTATTTATACACCAAAATACCAACACAGATGTGCAAAACATAAGGAACAATGCTATGTATACACCAAAATACCCACACAAGGTCACTAGACTGTACCACAGCACAACTGACATCACACTGTTGATGATGATAGTCACCTTCCATTCAATATGAAACTTACCTCCTGTTCATGCTGAAATATCACTACTCTGCCTCCTTTATCTCCAGTAGCAAGTAATTCTCCAGAATAGTTGAATTCAACTGTTGAGATTATGTCAGCTGAAAACAGATAAAAGACAGACTTTACCAAATTGCTCAGCTTCCATGATGATTACGGTAATGACAGCTAATGCTGTGCCATTATGACTGACTGCAGACTGAATGTGTGGCCAGCGGGACAGCTTGTCCAGAAAACTGTAATACAGCTACACGATACCTCAGGCACACAAATATCTCGTAAAGGTAAACCCATTTATGTACCAATTCATGAAAACAAGCATGATGTCACTCGACAATTTATGGACGCAGCACATTGACGTCATGGACACGGTCGCTCCCCTTTAACAGCTTAGCTACCAGCTAGCTCATAGCTAGCTAGCAAACGGACTGTAATTTACACATATAGGATGTTTTGTGCAAGTAATCCGCAATTAGACCTCCGTCATTTTCCACAGTCGAACTATATTAAAAGCTGTGTGACCATCTAGCTATCGTGCATCTCACGAGAAGATGCCCACACAGCATCATCATCAGAGCCAGCTAGCTAGCTACCTAACGCTTTAGCCTAGCCGCCAAGCTAACGTTAGCTACTTACCTTCCGCAACATCTTCATCTATCGCCCCTTTCACTTGAGAGAAACACCACTGAAAATCATTTCCACCTGCAACTCCTATAAAAAGAACACCGCGTTAGTTTGTATCGGATAAACATTTCGTTTGGTGATAAAATGACCTGACAGTGACACAGTTTGACAACTAGCAAGTTAGCTGGCCAGCGCTAACGTTGGCTAGCTAACTTGCAGATTCAGGCCATCACACACACCAAGTGAGGTGGATCCTTTTCCTGGCTTCAAAAGTAGCTTACCCGCCATTGCTTCATTTAGCAGCTCTTGCTGTACACAGCTTGCAATACCTATTCAGCCAATGCAACTTGCTTAGGAAAATAGATAACATCCACAATCAGTGTGAGGACTCGGGTCCAGATCTGTCAAGACCACGGAAATTATCCGTGATTTTTTTCTTCCAAAATGGCGCACAGTACATGGACAAATGACGTCATGCACACATGCCACATCCTGGCTCCATCCATCCTCCTGAGCATCATTTTTCTAAAAAAAAAAAATTGCATTTACTTTGTATTTTCTATCCATTCAACTTAATTGTATTACATTGTATATTAACCAATAGCTGCTCATTAAGCTCATTAAAACAAATTCAGCTACCATCTCATGGATGTAGTCGCCCAATAACAACTGCAATGTGTTAATGGGTCTTTGGATTAAAATGGGGAAAAAAAATAGGGAAAAGACAAACCAAAAATGCATTGCTTCAATATTGCTTAAAGTAAGTGTTACTGCTCCTGGTATTTATTATGAGTGAGATTTGCAGAATACGACTATGTCCTACTTACTGTCCGAGATGGGGGAAAAACAACTTCCATTTCCAAAATTTGTCATTATAATTTTTTTTGGATTGCTTCCTAGGTGATTATTGATGTTGTATATAAAGTGTGTGATGCTTTGTAACTCAAAAACATGAGGCACCTAGGATTAAATGCCCCCTTCAGTTACATGGTCAGAGGGTGACATCTAGTGGGGAAATAATGAAGATCCACTTCAGTTTTTGGTTGGAAGTGAATATTGCACCTAAACAGGAGCTAACCAAACTGACTATTTTTGTTGTCATATAGTCCTACTTTTTCACTTAATCTCACTAAGACTAAAGAGGCTTTTTGCCTTTTGTCTGACCTTCATGACCTGGCCTCATAAGATGCTAACTAAGCAAGCAAACAAGCAAACACCTTTGGTGTACAGTCAAAATGCAAAATGTTTGATTTGTAGTATGAATTTTTGAACTGTAAAAATTAGAAATCAGTTACTCAGTAGGCCATTCCTACAAACTGCCTACCATATAGATGTCAAGCATAAAATTTCCCAAAGTTTGGGAGTCTCAAGACTCCCAAGTGATTCAAGTGAATTGTGAGATTTTGCAAAAGTCACAGAACTATCATTGTTGCTGTTACTTTTGGAGATTGGTGCCTACAAGCCTCGTTGGTATGCATAAAGCATAAAACCTGCAGGCATCAGAGTGGTCATAGGTTTGATCCCCATAACAACCATAACTATCCCTGTCAAAGTGTCCTTGAGCAAGGCACTCAGCTCCCTCCTGCTCCAGGACCACGCTGCACTCTGACCCCTTTGGTATGAAATGAAATGCCTGTATAATGTATGTGTGTCTCAGAGGAATATGCAAAGAAACAAATTCTGAATTACACTCTGTGTAATATAGCCAGCTGAAGTTATCTGAAATGTCTGAAAAAAATATTAATTTTCCACAAGATATGCATGGTACAAAGGCTTCAGTGAAGAGTGTGCAAGCCTGTGACTTGCTGTAGGACGATAAAAGTGAATTCCAATGCAAAAGTAATTCTACCTATCTCTATTATATTTGCTTTTGAGAATTCGTTATTTTCCAAAACACAAATATTTTGATACCTCATTCAGAATACTCTAAAATATGGAGGATTCACTCTGTAAATCTGCTATCATTATTTTATCTGCGACATCTGTGAAGTGCTTACGGTACCTTACATCCTTTAATAATTTGATTTCATTTTAGGCTATCAATCATTTTGTAAAAAGAGGCATTGTCTTCTTCAAGTGGTGGATGAACATGTAGTGCAAAATATTCCAGACAATTTGATGCTAGCGCTGCGGTAGTTGTTTTATTTTTATGTTTGTTTTGCGTCTGTGAGCAGCGTTCTCTGAAGGCTGGGGGGGAGCCAGGGACTGGGAGGAGAGGGATGAGCCCAGAAGGGCTGATTGTGCAATTTAGAAAGTGACATTCTAGAAAGATTTGGCAAACGCTGATGAAGTGTGAGAATATGGAATATCTGGGCCGCAGTTCAGTGAGTAAAACAGAATAACCAGCGATGTGTACCAGTTTACAGAAACACACCAGTAATTCCACTGAGAGTGAAATGAGGTCCCATGTTTACCTGGTTGCTTTTATATTCTTCTCGTTCTCAGGCACCTTAAACATTCTAGGGTGACCCAAAAAGTGCCCACTAACAAATCTGAGCACAATTCTTTGACCTAGATGTTACAGGGCACATATATTTCTGAAGTTACGGCAGCTAGGTTATTCTTGTCGACTTTCAGTTGCCCTGATGATGGGTTGTGGCTCTGGATAACGTGGTCATTTTGTGTCTGTGGTGCTTTGGTGCTTTATTTGTTTTTCCGCATCTGCACACTGTCCTGGAGGTGGCAAGTGAATAAATAGGGATGTGCCCCGGAAGACCTGGATCAGATCTCGCCAAAACCTTCTCTCCTGGTATCTCCCCTGCTCCACATCCCTCTCATCATTCACCCCGTCTCCCTCGGGGAGAAGCACTAGCCGGAAGGTTAGAGCGACTAACTTGTGACCAAAAGTGTAGCTGTTATTTCAAGATTTATTTTCTCAATGTATCTATAATATAAAAACATATACAGAGCGTGAGCCTGCTTGCTCCTGTTCGGTTTTGGGCTTAACTAAAGCACTGCAGTATTAAAAAGTTCTCATTATATGAATAGGACACCTTGCTCCGATGACAAACTATGCATTGAAATAAAAAGGAGATTATACTGAATTAACAAGGCAGTTTTTTATTTGTGTAATTAAAATTGATTAATTTTACCGGTATGCGCTAATTTACTGATGAATAGTGCCTTTGAAATTAGTTTATCTCCCTAAACATTAGAGGGAATTTGTTAAAGTAAGGGGGAGGAAGCACTTAACACCTTTGTGTAATCAACCTGATTTCTAGTACATATGCTGATGGTACTTTAAGAAATAGATGGTCCACCAGCGCTTTATAGAGCCATCATTATTTTAAGAGCCACTTGAAGCTGTAATGGGTCCTTTACTTCTAAATGAAGAACCACGTGTGGTTCCGTGGAGCACCTGGTGGCTTCATACAGCACCAAATGTTTCTTCAGACGGTTCGCCGTTGTGATAGTTTCTACCTCTGACTGACTGAGACACATTATACAGTTTTCTGATGAGGCAGTGTGTACATCTTTCTGTGGGGTAACTTCGAACACTTCTTGATCTCCAAAGTGTTAAGTCCCCCACCATACTGTCTAGAGATAAAATAATGACGGGCAAGGCAGAATAAAGAATACTTTATGTAATAGCTGATGTGGAATATTTCATACATTCTCAGAGGCTTTTGTATATAGCATCAAAAAGGGCTCTTGTGTGCAAGCCGAAACAATGACTTTCTATATATATATACAACCCTTTTTTCGTTGAGACTGTAGAGAATTGCTGCCTTGTTTAACGGTGCACCATTAAAACATAAAAAACCTGTTTGTGTTCAACATCGCAGCGTGAAGGAGAAACATTTGACTTCAGCCTAATTTGTGATTTAACAGATTTTACAGCTTAATTGTTGTGTACATTGGATTTTTCACATTTTTACAGCTTCGGTGTTGTGGCTGTGGCTGCGTGTGTGCTGCTGTGCCGTAGCTTCATCAGGTATAAGGAGAGGTGTTGACTTTATTCCGAGCCTCCAGTAACACCACTGACTCTGATAGTTCCCCATCCCTGTGGGAATTCATTATAAGACAGCTAGAGGCTGCTTGTGGATGGTTACTGTGCTGCCCGTATGTTAACTTGTCGCTATCGCGCAAGGCAAACATGTGGTGCAGCTGCTTTCTCTGGCTGTGGGCAACCTGGAGAGATTGATTGGTGAGCCTTCTGTTTTATCCAGGATCAGGGCCACATTCAGTAGACATGGTGCCTCCGGAGAAGCAGCCATTTTCCCCAGAAAATATGGCTCATTACCAGCACAGACAAAATGAAGGTATATTGACTTTTTAACATCTTACAACGTAGCTATTCCTGAGCCTTTTAACAACAAGCATTTGTTATCTCTGAAATCTTTTGCTTCATTTTCATCTCATATAACTGAACACAAAAACAATTCACAGTCCTGGGTGTGATTTTACTGTGAACTCATCATGTTCACCACTATAGCTTTGTTTTGACAAAATCAAACACCACTATTATCTACACAGCACCTCAATTCTCAATTTCAATTTATAACACATTTACACACATAAATACCCACACACATGCTTACGCCTTTGGACCTTTACACACAAACATACCCTTCCCCCCATGTTTGGCCGGTCAGTCAGTTTTTAACACAAACCATTGGCCAATGGATGCGTCTGGTCTGCTCAGGGGCATGAGCTCTGTCCAGACCCTCAGACTTGACTCACACACAAGCACTTCACTCACGTCTCTCTCTCTCTCACACACACACACACACGCACACACACACACGCATACGCACACACACGCACACGCACACACATACACACAACAGCAAAGACAAACACAATCAATTATTCAGGACTCTTGTTTGGCTCCTGTGTTTTTTCTTATTATTTCTGTTGTGTTGTTTCTATAGCATCCTCTGGCAGCCTGAGAGCCAGGAGGCCCGATGAGTGAGATATGAGGCCTGATGATTTGAGATCTGTGTATGTCTTTGTAATTTAGATGGCAGACTGTAATTTGCATGCATAGCCTTCAACATCCATCTCATTGTCTGAAGGAGATTATCCTTGCGGCTTTCCACAACTGAGGGTTGTCAAAGACTTGGCTTCTAAGACAAACCTCAGTCTGCTTGTTTGTTTCCCCTCTGGGTGGGAATTGTCTGTGTGGTCAGTCAGTGTAGGTAAACCTTACATTGAGGCACACATATGAGAGGTCAGTGGACATGCTACACTATCCGTCACCTGCTCTTTTAAATAAAGTGTGTTCTTCTTTCAAAAGGTCCTATACATGCATTTAACATACATGGTAGTCAAAGGGACTGTCATTCTTCAGTGTGCAAATTTGTACACTAGATGGCACTATGGCACTTATTATTCAAAGCCAATAGAACATTTCCATTTTGGAAAAATTGGTGTTTGCTGCTGACACAAGTGATGATCATGAGCTGCTTGTTTTCCACAAGCTGAACCTATGTTGATAAGTAGTTGCATCATGAAGAATTTCATATTCACTCATAATTAGGAATAAACTGTTTTGACTTTTAAGCACAAGCAGACGTGTGCATGTTTTGATTAGTGCAGTAGATGAAATTTATGTGAAACTACTGATAAGAATTGGCATAAGCCATTTCACAACTGTATCGTGTAGATGACCAGAGTTTCCTCTAAATCTCCAAGTCGACTCTTGACTTGATAGATTCTGAGATTTTTGAAAGCTCAAGTGAACATCAAACAAAATACACTCGCCTGAATCAATGAAAACAGAAAAGTCCAAATCACATTGAGGAAATATATTAGATGTGAATCCTTGCTGCAGTGATGTCCTTGTAACAGATCATATTGTAAATAAGATGGGTTAAATTGCACTTGTAGCTTCCCTTCAAACAGTCAGGCTATCCTCTGGGGGGGATAGGAGAGTGCTGCAGACTCTTCCTCTAATAACGCTAGACAATGAGATCCCGGCTCATAACATAGGCCTCCACTATATAGAACAAGTATTGGGGGCTTAGCAGCTAATAAAGTGGCAAGTCTTCAAATCCATGTCAGAAGAGCAGAGCGCCACAGGGACCTTTCATAACACTTGTATGCGCAGGTTCAACTGCGGTGTAAAGGTTACACATCCACATTGTACTGATCTAACCTGATGAGTTGCCTTAAGCCCCACAAATTTCAAGGCTGTGTTTCTCATTTAAAGAACCAGAACAGAATAATTCTTCCACTCTCTAAAAGATATTAGGAGTGTGGAGTGAATGTTTGAGATGCGACGCAGTGTGTGCAAAATCCACATCATCCTCTCTATAAAGTGTGGGTGAATCAAGGAGGAGATTACGATGGTCTTATTTGTTCATTTTAACTTAATAGTACATTTATTTTATATTTGATAAGCTTGTTTTGTCACAGACTTTGTCAATGTATTTTTTAAATCAAAATACGTGTAAATTATGAAACATATCAATTGTGTTAATTTAACCATGTTCCCCTTTGAGTTCACAAAACGCAGCCTCAGTAATTAACCATGATTGCCTGGTCTGTGTTTCATAAATGGTCTCTCCCTCTTTCTCTCTAGTGAACCTGTCCTTTACTTGAGCACAGACACTCCTCCAGCATTTCCACCCACTTTGTTTGTGAGTCTTTGATCCACAGTATTCCAGTTAAAGTTACACCCATGTGCTGCAAGTTGAAACTTTCAGCATTGTTGCTCAGGGGAACCTTATACCCGTGGCGCCTTCTGCTTTTGTCCTTCCCTTTAGCAACAGAACTCTCCTATGGTCCCGGACAAAAGACTACTCACGACACCATTTTATGATCTCTGTGATGATACCGTTTCCTTCTCCTGCGTGCATGTTACCTTGGTCTGCTTCTCTAATCGAAAATGTTAATGTCAAAAATACATGATTGAGGTTTCACTCTTGCGAGACAGTTGCTGATTTGGAGCAAAGAACAATGCAGTGAGAAATGAGACGTCCTTTATATGGAGGTGCATTTTAATTGCAAACAAGGAAAACAATTTCAGTCAGTACGGAGGCAGTGTTTGTGGTTATTTTATTTATTGTATATAATGTATCAGAGTAAGAACAGATTTCACATTTGAACTTCATGATGGAATCACAAAACCAAAAACCTCATCTCTCCTTTCATTAACCTGCTGTCTCTGTCGGACTACACTCATTACTCAGTGTGTGTTTGTGTGTGAGTGTGTTTGTGTGTTTGCGTTAACGCCTATACACATGTGTGCATATAAATTTGCATGTCTGTGTCTATGTGTGTTTGACTCACACATGCATGTTAAGCCTAATTTAAACAACATTAAAGACCATTTTCCTCAACAACAATATAATCTGGTGCAAAAAACACTTAAAGGCAACAACAACAAATACAGTAAATTAAAGTAGAGTGTAAAGCGCCGCAATGTCTTGCCTCTCCAGTCTGTCTAATCACTATGTGAGTGAAACATTCATGGTACACTAGATCAGTTCAATATTTAATTTCTCAACAAAGACTACATGATGGAACAGATGCTCAAACTTTGTATGTTTCTCAGGAGAGCAAAACTCACTTTCATGGAAGCTATTGAGTACAGAGATTCTCATTGTATACAAGCTTTCTGTTGACTTGTTAGGACACTTCACCTATGCACTAAGCGTACAGTACGGTTGTGGATGAAGAAGTGTTCAAAGATACAAAGTGTGCTCAGTGAGTCAGTGCTTGCACCACGGACTGAATACATCAATTGTTTACATCCAGGGGCAGTGAAAACCCAGGTAATGGAACCACATTACAGATGCACGAAGGTTGCCCTTTGCCTCGATGTCACATATCAAGCGAAAATTTGACTTGGCATGTTTACATAGGATTTCTTCATCTCCCTTTTAAACCCCTATGGGCAAGCTGAAGGTGAGGGGAACTAAGATTATTATCCCCCGTTTCTCTGAGGGGCTTTTCTTTATGCACACCCTCACAGATGTCGACATTTGGTTAGGCGGTGTACATAGAAGCCACAGATTAGCTAGCGCTTGGGAAAGTCTGTTTAGCTAAAGTTAGGAGTGGTTACTTTGCTGCACCTAGCCCAATGTTCCCCCATGTTCTGTAACCTGGAGACCGCCCATGCTCAGCCATACATCTGAATATATGTTAAAGATATTACAAAAGAATATTGGCAATTAAATAGCGCTGTCCATTCAAAACCACAGGTCATATTGGTAATGATGTTCACACTGTCGATTCCATTTGTGCAGACATAGACCTAATAACAGGGAGCATAACAGATGGTGTACTATATGTCATAATGCTATAAAATCCAACAGGAATTGACAATTGAAATCCCACCCTGGAGTTTGCCTCTTTTAGCTTTGGCATAATCTTCTCAGGATTTCAATTGCAAAGTCAAAGAGAATAGTCTAGCACAGGGACTAGTTATCTGGGGCAAATGCGGTCTAAGGTTGACAATGCAAAGGCTATGTTTATGTGCATCACACTTGCTATACTGAATGTTTCCCAGAGTGCAAGAACATCCTCCCCTGAATTCTATTCCTCTTCCCACGTCCCAGTGCTGCCGTGGAAAGTAGGCCAAGTGAGCACCAGGGCGTTGCTTTTTTAAGATGATCAGTTTGTCAGTGTGTTTTTGTGTGTGCTCAGGACAGCTATTCATGTGGCTTGACTCTGTAGAACAAAGACCAGCATTATACAATTTGCACCACTTCCAATAGCAAGGAAAAGGGAGAGGTTGGAAAATAGGGACAGGACAAGTGTGGATGAAACAAAGACAAAATCTGGCTTGTACTCTAATTCATTTACTTCCTCTTTTCCACCTCTTTGTTGCAGCAAAAAGGTCCCTTGCCAGTAACACTCCTCTGCAGGATCATACTGTACTCTAGCTGGCATGGATTATTTTTAGCTATTGCTGTGCTGCTTTCACCTTGACTCTCTCTCTGTCTTGACATCATAATTAACATTTCTGTTAATAGTAACACAGTTCAATATTAATAAGGATCTCTCACTAATACCAGAATGTAGCAGTAGAGTGGTAATGAATCACACTGAGTTGCTGATATATGAGACACCTTACCAATGTATACCTCTCCATCAAGCCTGTATCACCTTTATGACGGCAATCCAAGTAAATTAAAAGCACTGCAACAACAGGCGTGTAGGAAAACATCTATTTTGATTTAAATAACTTGAGAATTATAGGACTCCTGTAGGTGGGGCAATATCACCATAGGTTGGCGATAGCTCAGTCCGAAGGGTCACCGGGCAAATTAAAAGTTCTCCTGGGTGTTGAGGTAGAGGCTGCTCCCTTTGGTCATGCAAAACGTGCTGTAAAAACGGCAAGGTTAGAGCGCTTGTCTCGGATTTCAGAAGGCCACTTTAACGCAACATGTGACCATGTTATACTTACTGATGAGTTTTTTAAATTAGGCTGCTTTAATGGTAGATTTGTTTTTTTTTTGCGCTCGTCGTGCACAGTGCGTTTGGCCATAGGGAAAGTGGCCTATGGTTCAGTTTAGGGCTCACATTTATTTTAGGTTACTTTATCCATCAACATCACGAGCATGCAAAGCGACGTGACAACTTTTTTTTTTTTTTTTTTTAAATACAGAATTTCAGATAGGTCTACAAAACAGTGATGGACACAATGAAGCCGGGCTGTAGGAGCGATGGTATCCTGGGGTATGGTCATGTGTATTTTGGTCTAAATTTCCAGGGGATATTTTAGATGTTAATAGCCCTGAAGTGGTCTCGGTTTCTTATTTAATTTCTCTCGCCTTCTTTAAATGTAATTCGCCCACAGACTGCGCCGCGAGGCTCTAAACCGCGCAGAAACTCTCTCATCATTTCCACAGCAGAATGGAAATGCAAATTGTGCGCACGGGCAATGCCCTTGACAGAGCTCACCACTGCACACAATTAACATGAGCACTCTGACAGAAGTTAGTGACGAAACGTGAGGTCACACGGGCTGGGTGTCACAAAATGTGTGCGTTTATTTCAGACAACCCAGCAATAAAATGCAAAAATATAGAAATGGGGATTGTAGCCTATAATAATAATAATGATAATAATAACAACAGGCTAATAATCTATTTTGTATGGTAAATTACTATTAAGACATTTTGTTGAAGATATGTGTGAAAGAATAAAACGCTCTGTACTCATTAATCCTACATTTAACGTGTTGTTTTTTTCTTTTGGTCTAAAAATATAATACACAATATTCTCCCGTCACTAATGAATTACTGTGAGTGTGATTGGAAATAATTTGGCCGGCATTTTTGGCTGCTTTTTTGGGGGTTTTTTTTTGCGGGGGGTGGGTTGGGGTGGGGGGTGTTAAATAAACCTATGTTGAGATTTAGCTATCTTGTCACTGAAGACAACAGCTGTCTCATATCGACACAATGATCTCAACTGTAACCAACGAGGGGCGCTGTCCGTCTATCAGCTGTAACGATTTGACACGAATAGCCCACATGATTGATCTCACTCTGGCTTCTTAGGTCACTGATATTTTACTCTTATTATTAACAAAAAAAACAACTGTATTTGAATATGGTATTTGAATATGCCATATCGAATATCCGCCGTGCATTAATTAGGCCTAATATGAATAGTTTCGGGAAGCAAAGTTTGCAGACAGGCTTTCAATACTATAAGTTGCAGGCTATTGTCTAATCAAACATTTGACTAATTTCAATTAGCAGAATTAGTCCTGATTTCCCTTAACTCTCTGTCTGAGGAAACACTTGGCCTGTCTCCTGAAATAAAGCTACAAGTGATGGCAGTGTAAAAACTAACAAAGCGGGCACCTCACAGTAAATCAGTGTCCCGCAAAGAGCAGACCTGCGATGTCCAAAAAAAATTACAGAAAAAAAAGAAAAGGATCCTCCTCCATAATTGGTCCAAAAGCACAAAACATCCAGTTCAGTCACCTAAACAAAATACCACAAGTCTAAACAATGGAATAAATAATGAGAGTTGAATTACTATAAACAACCATAACTAGGCTGCGACTGCATATGACATTTGGAAAAGATGCGTCGTATTTGATAAATATTTAATCGAAAAAAGATCACTTTATGCGCCGGCAGCGAACTTGCTTGATAGTGCTAATAAGATTTTCTCTCTCCCCCTTTCGCCAATCAGTCCATTTAAAAACAATGCAGGTGAGCATAATGAAAGTGTTGTCCCAATAAAGTGCATCGATGGACAGCTGGGCAGCGGCCGGCTGATTGACTTTGCCTTGACATCTGGGAGGCCCGCTGGCCCCTGGCACGCGTATAGGCTGATGTCGCCATTTACATGCAAATTTAAGGAGATCATGAGGGCCTCGCCCCGTAAATTCGCACAAAAAAGAAGACGTCACCCTCAATACGGAGGAGGCTCGTCCCGTCGAGACGGGAGGTCTTGGAAGTCACCGTGTACATTTTTATTGAGAGCCACGCGTCCCGGGGAGTTTGGGTTTATATCAGGGGTTAGGCCCGCATCTTTAGGGGTTCACTCTTTGTGGCCGTTGAATAGAAGAATGAGATAGCAGGCCTCTGTGTCATCAACCGGTCATTAAAGCTGGCACAAGGCTGCAGGCAGTATGGTCAAGACGCAGAGAACAATCAAATAGTTTGCACTTGTTTCCCTGCTTGTCAGCCACCACTTACCTCCAGTGCGTCGAGACACAGGCTGCTTTAAGTGAGAAATGGCAAAATGTGACTAATATCCTAATTCCACGCCCGTGCAAAGTTTTCATGCATGCATTCACTAAAACAAACAGGGGATCAGCATTTCCTTTATTTTGAACGTGTGATACTAACATTTCACCTAATGATGGAGAGCGCATTTTCCACGGTGTAAGCCCACCACGCAGATGATCCCACAGAATGAGCCGAGACGGATTCAGGCTCCGCGCCTCTGTGTGTGGAGCAGCTGACTCCCTCTCTCCACGTCCAGATGGCTCCTGCACACAGATTTGCATTCATTTTCCTCTAATATCTTCTGAAATAGCGGGGCAGCTGCATTTGTTGTCAAATACGGTTTAAAACTCCCTTTCAGGACAGCATCGTTACCTACGTGACGGGTGTGGAGATCCATTTTCCCTCTCCAGTCAACAGTATCAGATCTAAGAGGATTTGTCTCAAAGTCTCCTAATTTGATAATCAGATTTAAATCGCCTTGGTGCGTGTAATCAGGGGTTAAGTTCTAATAAACGAGTTGAAACTGTGTGCAAAAACCGTAGTGAGTTCTGTGCAAAAAAGATATTTGCAATCTCGGTAGAACAGACAAAAAAATGACAGCAGGCACGTCTCGGTTTGTTTCACATAAGAGTAAAAGATGCTAAAATATCAACAAAGAGACATCCTTTCAGTCTTTAAAAAAATATATTTTCCAGAAATTGTAACATACTTTTAAATGATAAAAACAATGTATTTTTTTCACACCCTCATTTTGTGACTAGGCAATTTGGCAATAGATTTTGTAGAGGTGAAAGCAACAGCTTATAATTCACTTATCTTTGGCAGCAGCTATTAACCCTCAGCACCAGCTAGATAGATTGCTCAGGATATAGCACACATCTCTCTTGCTCGCACCCTCCCCTCTCTCCCTCCATCCTCTCCTCCTTTTCACCACTAATGAACCGAATTGGTTGCTTGCCCCTCTCGGACAGATTCGGACATGTAGGCTGTTGGCTCTTTAAAAATGATTAAGATGTTTCTGATTATTACTGATTTTACAGGACGTGCATGAAATAAGGAAGACACCAAACCATGGATTTCCTGAAGTTTGTTTAATGTCATGAGACACTGTGGCTCTGATTTTTACCCTCTATAAAGAGGTCAGAGAAGCTGACATTTAAAAAAATAAATTGCATCCTGAAGTGATTGATATGGCTGGACATTAATAACGTGGAGGTTAAGAATAAATGTCTGATTTAACTTTATACAGTATTAGCCTAATTAAGGATATGATGATAAATGCTCTGCCCTGCAATACACAGTAAAACAAGTGAAAGGCAATCAACTTTTGTTGAAAAACGTAAAGGAGAAAGTTAATGTAAATTAATCTTCCCATTGTCTCTAAGCTCAATTACTTGAAATATAATTTTTGATGAAAAGTAAAATATTATATCATAGCATACAGTTGAAAAACACAATAAAAATATATATCAATGTTATGAAGAAATGATCTGCCATTGCTGAAATATGATTTATGGCCTATGTATTCACAGGGCTATTGAGATGCTTTCGTTACATTAGTGAACAGACTGTCATAACAGGTCAATGTTGTGCCATAATAAAGAAATTTAATCGAAAAAATATATATAAACTAGTTGTAATCTAATATAATCAAACCAATCACAAAATTTGCATTCATTAGGCCAGCTAAAAATAATAAGCTTTGACAATTTCTGAATTCCGAGGTATTGTTTCTTTTTTTAAAATCTTTTTTTTTTTTTTGCCTGAATATGTGTGATGGTTACACCTCGTTGAATTTTCCATATCATTAAAAAAATCAAACTCACCACATATAGGGCCTAAGCAAGAGGAAAAGTGGAGCGAATTGAGTGTTCTCAGGTTGCTGCACTATAGGGCTGTACCCGTATAGTGGAGCGCCACTGCTCGACAGGAACCGTCAGAGCTCCATGTATGGGCAAAACCACGCCCCCGCCGCGTCATACTCTGACAGCGCCTCTCCCGTGGGTTTAGAGTTTTGGCTCCCGGGAAAGATTTCAGTCCTCGGGGAAAGAGGGCTTAGTTTTGCATGTTCCCATCCATCCTGCACGACGCGAAAGGGCCCCTTATCCACCTCTCCTGTGTACTAGGAACACCTCCACTGGTGATCAGCCTTTGCCTGTGTTTGTCTTGTGGAGAAGCAGCAGCACCTTTTCAGGAGTGGGGTTTTTTATTCAACAAGAAGTCCTGAAGGTTTTGGATGCGGTGCTTCAGGGATGTGGGCACTTTGAGAGCAGCATCACCCACAAACACAAACAACTGCCATCGATTTTTCTGTGAATAGCCAAAAACAAAAAAACAAAAAAAAAAAAGAGAGAGAGAGAGAGAGAAAAGAAAAAACAAAGAGGAACAATAGCAACACAAAAAAAATCTTGTCTATTGAACAATTCACTTTTCCAGTCTGTGGATACCACTCTAACTAAGTACAGCACTTTGAGAATTGTTCACATCGGACGGACTGAAGAGGGAGGCAAGACCTGTGGACCGGGTTTTCCCTCGCAAGTCTGAATCGGCTCTCGCTACTTATCCCGTGAAAAAAAAAACAACCCTGAAGGATAACACGCTTGGACGTTTATTTCCCTAATTTCGCAGGAGGCTCTTTTCCACGCAAATTGTCCTAAATGTTTGGGATTCAGGAAACTATACCGCGGGGTGGGACGACGATGAAGGAGGAACCGCTGGGTGGACTGAACTCGGTCCGCTCCTGGATGCACACAGCTGGGGTGGTGGATGCAAACACAGCCGCCCAAAGGTACGCATGCCAAAAGCATCTGATTTTTCTCACGCATTCCCTCCTCATCATATCGACCCCTCAATCCCCTCAATACTCTGTATCAATTACGGTCTCCCAATAAATGCCCCCCCTTCGGCTTTCCCTTCTTTCATTACATCAGATTACCCATTATTGTGACAAATCAAGAAATCTCCCCCGTACTCGAGCGTGCCTCTGCATCTCCAATGTTTTCATCAGCTTCTCCATCATCTAGTATCCCCGGTGTCCGGTACTTAACCGAGATGGTCTCTTGTTTTCTCCCCGCAGCGGTGTCGGCTTGGCACGGGCACATTATGAAAAGCAGCCCCCTTCCAACCTCAGAAAATCCAATTTTTTCCATTTCGTCCTGGCGCTGTATGACAGACAGGGTCAGCCCGTGGAGATCGAAAGGACAGCTTTTGTGGACTTTGTGGAGAAAGAAAAAGTAAGCCGTGCATTTAAGAATACATGCACCCCCTGTTCATAATCTGCACATGCTATTGAAATTATGTTCTTTGAAATGGCAACGGGTTACTAAGAGGGAGTCACGTGTAATATTGATTCTTTTTTAAAAACTCAATCCGTTGATGACAAGAGAGTTGTATATGAACTAACGAGGCTGAGTCTCTTCTTTTGCACATGTGCTATGGATATTTTATTTTATATGTGAAAATGATAGACAGTTTTTTTGGTGGATGTTGATTTTCACTAACTGTTGTCTCCTGCAGGAACCAAACAGTGAAAAAACTAACAATGGGATACATTACAAACTACAGTTATTGTACAGCAATGGTGAGTAAAATAGTCATTATTGTTCTGCAAACAGGCTATATACAAAACTTTAGTTTATCTGCATGCATAAAACCAAATATAATAATACTACTAATAATAACACTACAACTAATAATAATACTACTATTAATAATAGTCAATAATTAATTACATTGATTTCAAGAGACTTTAAACTCTTTATACTTTATCTAACAGATTGATAACTGGTGTAAAACTTAAATTCTTGGGAGTTTTCTCTTCCTCCTTTATAGCCTACAATTGTTAAAAATGCTCACCCTCACAGCTCTCCCCTCTTCCCTCCCCAGGCGTCAGAACAGAACAGGATCTTTACATTCGGTTAATCGATTCGATGACGAAGCAGGTAAGCTGCTGTTACACTTGTCTTCACGCGCAGTCCGGTCCTGCTCACATCCACACTCCACTTGTGCAAATCCTAACACGCCGTGCAAATTGTCACCCATGAAATCCCACACGGTTTTTTCACGTTTGCTTGCAAAATGCAGCCGTGCTACAAATAAAATCAAATTACTGCTGTAATAAGGAGAGACAGCTTCCATTTTGACTGTTTACGTTTGGCCATATCATATTGCAGGACTCTGAAGTCCAGTTTGCTCTGCAGAGGCTTAGCCTTCTTTAGGCTTAGTTTGTCCACATTAAATTTTCAACAGCAGGTCTGCTCTGTCTGTTTTCACCCTCCTGAACAGAGTCAGGCAACATCCTAGACAGTATTTTTATTATTTGCACAACCTATATATTTATAATTATAAATATCAGGCTAATATTTTTGCAAAGGTGCATTTCACTCCCTTCCAAACAGACACACACACTTGAGTGTGACTTTTAACCTGCAGCCCAGCGCACACACTGTTATTGACGCCCTGTGCACATTTTAACCCAACGCATAGGTGAGCAAACCCTATTATAATTGATGATATAAATTCCGGCAGCCTTATTCCAGCCCTGCACGTCTGTTTTTGTTATTAAGCGGAGGGTTAAGGTAGAGCCATCTGAATAGAGCCGTGCAGCCTGGCCCACTGGTCACACACAGCATTCCTGCGCGAATGATCCGAGTCAATGACGCAGAACAAGCAATTTATGGATTTCTGTTTCTACAGCTGCAAATAGCGACATAAATCAAACCAATATAGATAATCGCCTGGTGCCCAGCAAAGGCACACACAAAAAATAAAAATAAATAAATAAAATGCACCGGGTCAAGTTGGACAGCTTTGGATTTGTCGCGAGCTGCTTCATATATGTCACTTTTTCAAAGTCACTCTCTCTCTATGGCAGCCGCGTGCAACAATTTATGGATGGCAATAAAAAGCAAAGCAAATTTTTTTTAAAATAAAATAAAATACAAAAACACGTCATTTATTAATTTTTTTCTATTTGAAGTGTTTTACTTATGATGACGCTTGCTGGTACACTTGGTGCCGGTTCAGTACGAGGGAGTAAAGTGTCTATCCTTAGAATAGGAAGAAGGAGGGAGGGATCGAGGGAGGGAGAGAAGAGCGGCAGAACTGATAGCTCCACGCCATCTGTTTCAGCCAATGCTCAAAAATTACTCAACCGTACCGCCAGACACCGCTTTTTATCCACAGAAAGATCATTGTTAGCGGCTCAAAATAAACAACAGATTGCCCATTAACACTTTCCCCCAAATATCCCCAGATTATAAGCATATTGATGACACTTCTATTGGATCTCTCCTCGTGAAAATCTCTCTCTCTCCCTCTCTCCCTCTCTCTCTCTCTCCCTCTCTCTCTCTCTCTCTCTGTCTCTCTGTGTCTTAGCTATTGGATATTATTTAGCTATAAGAAAATAAGCACAAAAATCTATAATTTCTTATTATCATCAGTATTGCTATCATTATCATCATTATTGTTGTAATTAATTATTATTATTATTGTTACTACTACTACTACTACTACTACTGTTATTATTATTGTTATTATTATTATTATTATTATTAGTAAAAGTAGTAGTAGTAGAGTAATGCAAGTAGTAGTAGTTGTTGTTATTGTTGTGTTGTTGTTGGTGTGGATAATGTTGATATAAATATTATTCATAGCAGCTATTTTCCCCCACTATATTTATTTTTGCATTCATCTAAGATATTGTGTTGGCCTAACATCATGGGCACTCATGCAGTCATTTATTTCATTAAGCGCAGATGCTTTGAAGTAGTAGAACTGATAGTGCAATTGTTTTTAGGTCTTTCATTTTGAGTTTCTAGGAAAGATATGTGCTGAAGAAATGACAGTGTTTTCTCTTGTGGATTAATCGCTTTATTTCCATCTCTTTTTTTTTTTTGTTCAAAGGCGATAGTTTATGAGGGCCAGGACAAGAATCCTGAAATGTGCAGAGTTCTTCTTACTCATGAAATTATGTGCAGGTAAGCATTATTTTGTCTGTATCCATTTTGCAGATATAGGCAAAAAGTCATTCCCTTCCCTCAATAAGTTTTGCCACTCGTGATATGATCCAAACTCAGTTGACTGTCCTTCAGTGAAAGTCCTTCAGCAGCCCAGAAAAGGGGCTGTTGTCATTTCAAACTTTGCCATGACATAATATGACTTTGATATGAATATGAATGCTTGGATATGACAGTAAAATCATGCCATCACTCTTTTTTAGGTGAGGGTTACTGGATGTATTATAAACAACCAATAACAGAAGCACACACACATTATATATTTTCTCTCTCACACAACCCTATGCCACCCTGTAGGCCCGCAAGACACCATGTGTTATCTATTAAGTTATGCGTAGATATCTCGTGATATCTACCAGGTTTTTTTCCTCTTTTCGCACAGAGTCAGTTCTCGGTTGATCCCACCTGTCATCAGTGATCAGCCAGCCTTTTAGCGTCATTTAACCACATAAATCTCAACCTCTCATATTCCGCTGCTATTCAGCGGTGTCATTGATACTAAAAGGAAAAACGTCTTTTGTTGTTATTGTCGAGCTCAGCATGAGCTTTGTGAACATTGAATTCGGATACTGTCGGTTAACCTCTCCTTTGTTGCACCGGTGCATTGTTCAGGGTGCTGGTTGAGAGCAAGTGCAGCATGAGAGCTGAGAATGATTTGTCTTTTTCCATGCATAAACTCATCACTCACGCTCAATTTATACATGCATCCATCACTTATTTGTGACACACTGAATATGCTTGTGCTCGAGAGGTAATATTTTTTTGTCACTGGGGAAGTGCGTTTTGCTGTAGAATAAAGAACTACTTGAACTACTGCCTATTATCACACCAGAAGGCATACATAATAATAAGAGCATAATAATAATCCTCTGACAATCTTCTTTTATTTTTAGACCTATAAAACTCTATTATTCCTTGAATTTTATTATTACTCTAATACTTTGCAGCACTTTATAAACTCATCTCTATTATTACTACAACAGTTATGAAATCAGACACATTTAAATAGCATGTGGTTGACTGACAGTATAGCTTTCTTTGTTTTTCTTTCTTTACCATATCGCGTTAATCAATCTTATTCACATACATTTATATGTTTTCATTTCAAATGGAAGCGGGAATGATGTATTTGTTTATTTTAGCAGTTTTGATTCAAGTTCCAATCAAAGAACTGGAGGCAGCTAGCTATAGGCTTAGGGAGGAGATGGTTGAAACATGTGGTGGGAGATAGATTAGTGCTTTTGAGGCCATAATTGATAAATGCCCTGCAGAAATATTGGTTGAGGGTGGCACCTTGCATCTCCCTCAGAAATAGCAGCTTGGCAATTAGAGGTAAACAAAAGCTGAAGCTGTGAAAAGTGACTCCCCTGCCTCCTGGCCCAATCCCCACTCCCCTCCCCTCCAACACTAAGCCAAACAACACAACATGTTGTTTTCACCATTTTTATCAGCAATCAGCATCAATGGAACGGATAGATTGGGTGGAGGAAATCTCATGGCAATGTTTTTATTTATTTTATTTTGCTATATCAAAACCGCTACAAGGCGGGTTCATAAATGTATGTGTATTTGTGTGTGGTATATTTTTTATTTATTATTATTCATTTAGCAAAGTATTGTTTGGTCTGAAACACTCTGTCTGTGTTCCCAGCCGATGCTGTGACAAGAAAAGCTGTGGAAACAGGAACGAGACTCCATCAGACCCTGTGATCATTGACAGGTAGGCCTCCTTTGCTTGCAGCCTTTTCTGTGTTTTGTGACCTGTGCTGGTGAGTGAGTGAGTGAGTGAGTGAGTGAGTGAGTGAGTGAACGAGCGAGTGAGTGAGTGAGTGAGTGAGCGAGCGAGTGAATGATTCCCTCCCGGCGTGCTAGACTGCCCAGTTGGGCTGACTTGCACCTTATAGCCCACAGTGTGGGAACTGTGGGTGATTGTGTGTGAGTGGCTGAGGGGCGTCTTTCCCAGGTACCTGTGCTCTGAGGGGCGGTCACCACCTGGATAGGGTTTGTTCAATCACAGGTGGTTCAATCACTAGAGGATCATGCTGGGAATACTCCTAATTAGCTTAGGCAACTTCACGTTTATTTGGCTGGCTTCCCTTCTTTGTTTACGGCAGTGATGCTTACACTGTCAATAGTTGTTTTTCATTGACTGTTTCCTTCTCTCAAGTTAGCTGTGAGCAAGATGCTGTTAAAGTTTCGCTTTAGAAGGGATAAACATTTTATGCCGGCTGTTTTGTTCTGAACCGCCAGGGAGGTTACAGATGCCACATTGATATTACCTTCATCATACTCTAAAGAGGGAGAATAAATGCCCTTCTTTTTACGCATTGACATTTCTCTCACACCATGTAACTATACATTCCGGTCT
>OMOV01012317.1:6052-20811 GCA_900312565.1 Beryx splendens
AACAAAACGGAGGAAGTTGGATGTATTGTCTTGGGGGAGATGAGTTAAAAACAAGAAAGGACATAAAAGATCAACAGAAAAAAAAAAAAAAGAAGAGACGGAGGGGGGGGGGCAGAAGAGAAAAAGGGTCATCTATCCTTATTAGGTACAAATCTAATGTATCAAGCAGCCAGTCAGAGGCAATAGAATGGTCAGTGTGATCTGTGGAGCGCTGTGTACGGAGAGTCGGGCCTTAGTCGTACTGGCCAAAGCTCAGTGATTGCTGAGGCAAGAATATTGTAAATGGCAAACACAAACACCTTTTCCTCTGTTGCTTTGCATTTAAATTGAATTTGCGATGGTTTCAGTGGTCCATGGAAAATGCGGTAGAGCGAAGAGAAATTCTAAATGATACCTTGGTTCCACGGGGGAGATGCTTCGGTGCTCAGCGTGTCATACATCACCTCCCCTCCTCTGTGCTTTATTCGCACATAGAGCTGGAATCATTCAAAACCGCTCCAGGTATTCTGCGTTTTGCTGCATCATGTCTAAACGTGCCAGAGGAAGCAGCATGGAAATCTGTCTAACGAACTCTGCAAAGGTGTTGATCTGTACCACACTCTCACAGAGCTGGGCATTTGTTTATCTTTAGTAACTTACAGTGACACAAACTGTCATTCATATGACACATAATACAATAATAAAAGGCTTTTTAAATACCTCTAACGTGCCGCTCAGATTCAGAGAATTTGAAAAGAAAAATCAGAATATGAATATCTTTCCCACTTCTCTAATCTTATTTGAGAAACAAACGGCAAGTGTGTTAACTCAGCACACTCTTGACTCAGAGCCATACTGTAGCACAAACACACACACACACACACACACACAGACTAAATACCAATGCTGCACCGACCATACCACAAGGACCAATGACACATGCAAAACTTACACTGCAGCACATTAACCCAGCTCCGGCACATTTGTCAATCCATTTGTCCACTCTAATGGAAGCACGCGAGCTGAGGCCAATTAACATCTTGTGCTTTCACTCTGCGGGTGTACGGGTGAGATCCCTCCTGTTTACACCTGCCTGGTGTTGACACAGGCTGAGCCAGGGAAGTAATGGGGCCAGGGGTGTCGGTGGAATGATGGAGACGATGCTCCATTTTCTGCATGGTGGTCCACGACGGGCTCCGCCAGGGAGAGTGACTGATTACACCAGTTTACAACAGAGGTGTGGGAAGAGTGGTGGGGGATATCTGGGATGTATCTTGACATGAAACAGTCACCCTCCCGCCCCACCCATAACCGCTGCAGACTAGGTTGCATTTCAGGACTAGGTTGTACTGTCCTTGACTTACAGTATATGCCTGTAGTCAACATCATGCATTGACTGCTTAAGATGGGCAATGACATGCTGGCCACACATGCACACACAGGCTACCGTCTCCCCCGTACACACTCACAGTCCCCACAGACCACGGGCACACCATCTCCACCCCAAAAACAGAATAGCATTATGAACATTTTCTCATCTTGACCTGTGGAGCAGCTGTGACACTTGGACCACAGAGGCTCCCGAAATTAAATTTGAATCATGCAAATGCATCATCATGCATTAGATTATACATCCACTGTGCACACCTGCACCCTTTGTCCCGAAGTAGGAAAACAAAGAATCCAAATAGGAAATATACATAGCAAATAATTGGACAAATATCCATCTTTACAGCATTTGAACGTCAATTCTGAAGCAATGAGAGCATTGCCAGCTAAAACATCAAACATCTGGCCGAGTGTGTGAGCGCTGTGATAGCTACTGCACATTGCAGTCACATAAAATTGATTCTACAGCCATATGACCAGCAATTTCTGTTTAAGAGCACAATCCTCAAACGTGATCTTATCCCAAGTACGTCAAAGCGACTGCACACAGCAGCTATTCTACACTGCAACGCCTCAGTTGACAAAAGCTCTGTGGTCTATCTAGAAAGACACAGGAAGGATAGAAAGAGACACAGATACTCTCTCCACGGGACTGTGTGAGTGTGTGTGTGTGAGCGTGTACATGTGCATGCTCTCGCTCTCTTTTGGAGCTCTTTCATGGCCAGCTGGGGATGTGTGGGCTTGACTCAATGACACACCAATGTGAGAAAAAAAAAGACCTTCAGCCTGCGCCACAAAAGGCAACAGGGTGTAATTATGGAGTAAAACAGTGTTTACACGACCTGTCTTGATATATGCTCACACACATTTTTCCCCCCTGATACAGCGCACTCCATTAACTTGCTCACTGAAACAAAAACTCCCCAAAAATGAGATAATGGGTCCGGTACAAGATTATTATTACCTGTCTGAAACGTTAAGCAGTGAGCAATTATCTGCCATTGGAAATAATACACATCCAACTTAAATAACAATTTAACCAACATCTGGTATTTTACCTTAATTCTGCATGTTTAGAATTGCGCAGAGCAGCATCAACAATAATTAACCCCTCCCAAAAAAAAGCTTTGTAAGAGAAGAAGTGAGGACATGAATCACAGCGATAAAGCGCTGGCAAGGTGTCAAGTGAACTGCGACACACTGAAAATGTCAAAAGCTACAGCATGTATTCACCTGCTGCCGTCTTTTCATTGCATCTTTTTTATCCAACTGCTTGACATTTCGTGCGGAGACAGATCTGTTTGAAATTTCAATCTGCAACCAATCAAAAATGACATGGAAAGCATTTGAGAATAGCCGTTTCATCATCGAACAGAAACCGTGTGGCTTATTTTTGCTTGGGGAAAATAAAAAAAAGAGAAAAGTCAAAATCCAGTGGGACTGCAGCAAGTAAAGTGCCTCAATAAAACATGATGTGTTCAGTACAAGGGCTTCCACTCTGCCAGCTCTTCTCACCAAGTTCTTGGAACGACAATTGACCGACATATGTGCATTGTGCATGATGCTAGCATGATTAAATATGTCATTATGTGAGAGGGTATTAATGATGCCAACGTCCTGTAGCTTCTCCACTCCCACCCTTCAAAGAGTATTGATTCTCCTTTTGTTGGCGGAGAGCTGTGGCAGGGCATCAGTCCCGGTAATTGCCAGCTAACAGTGCGTGGAGAGGACATTGTCTCTCGTATCACATAGCGTCTGGGGCAGAGGGTTCGCTTTTTGAACACTGGCAAGGCCAATGGAGACAGAGGGAACTGACAGTCAGCATTTGAGTAGACGGCATTTGAAAGCAAGAGCCTCAACGAGAGTGAAATAAAGTGATTACAAGCGAAGAGTAGGAGAGAGAGGAAGAGGTGAGGTTGAGCGACGGAAGGGGGCAAAGTGAACAAAAACAAAATTGAATTGAGTTGGAAAGAGCGAGGCAGGACAGGATGGATTGAGAGTGAGTAAGCGAAAGAAAGATAGTGGACGGGAGAAAACTTAACAACAGTAATAATCACTAGAGTGAGAGCCAGAACAGAGAGGCCAGGCACTGGGGTAATGACACAGTTCTCTGAGGTGATAACAACAGTGAATAAAGAAAACAAATCAAGCCCAAACAAATTAAGACTCCCCTCTAATTGCCTGTGATCTAAAAGGGCACAGTCTTGCTTTTGCAGGTCTTCGATATCATTCGGCTTTGGTCCGCTGACATCGCCTCTCTCCTCACATTAATATCTAGCTTAATCATGGAAAAAAAGCGTATAGAGGATATTTGACTTCGATACAGAAGCCAGGGAGCTGAATTTTGCTGCTGGGTCCCAAGGCTCAGAGCACAGAGGGACCTCATAAACGCAAGCTTCTAACTCAACCATGCCCTCCAAACCTGCTAAAAATAACCCGGCCATTCTTTCCACTCAGAAGGACTCTCATTTACAAACATTAGTGCAAATGGGAAAACTGATTACATTGGCTAGAGGGACTGAATTTGAATGGACAGCGGGCTGGGATAACCAGAGGCCAAGCGCAAATACAGAAAAATGAGGGAAAAGGCAATCCAGGCTACCTGTAGAGGTTGGTGGATGTTGTGGTGCTGTAAAAAAAACCCACAACCTTTCCACAGGTAGATGCCGCTCCACCTGTTGCAAGTTTTTACCTAATAAAAATACAGACACTCAGCCGCTTCTCAGCAATAATACTGATTTACTGCTGTTTGCCAGCTATTCAAGATTCCCGCTGCTTTTTATTCTGAACTGAAAGAATATTTTTTCTTGTTGCTACACCACTTTCAAGCTCTGATTCAAATTTGCCATAGAATTGGGTTCCTTTATGGCTCCACGCACCCATAACTTTCATGGCATTATCAACTCTTAGAGAAGAGCTACCTGCAGCATGCGAGGTAGCATCAAAACACATGCATGTTAAGCAACAGAGTGCGTTTGAGTGAAGATGCGGGGGCGTACACAAAAAGTCGGACTCGAGTCCCTCGACACAGAAAGCTGTAATCACTTCTTTCAACCCCGAGGGTGACATTTATATGACAAGCTCATCATTATCTAATTATTCATTTTTACATGTAATTAATAACAAGGTACTCAATTGCGGGGGTGGTGTGAGAGAGAGAGGGATTACTCTGCAACCACTGCAGAAAAAGAAAAAAAAAAGCTGTGCTCTAAAGACTCTGCTTGGGCATTGAAGCTTCGTTTCAAGCGGAGGGCCTTGATGCGTTTGGGGACTTTTGTGGGAGCAGAACTGGCGGCGGAGGAGTAAGAGAGGCTTATTTAACCTTCCTGCGCAGCCACATCCCACTCCTAACCTCAACAATAAACTCTGGCTCCACAAAGACACGCAGACTGAACTTGGTGGTGACGTTCATTTTCCACTACAGTGCTCACACTCTCCCTTCTCCTCTTTTGCATAACACTGGGCCAGATTGTCTTACGTGCGCAGGCTTCTAGTGGTGACTCTTCCAGACAAGCCTTCACTCGTTTCCAGTCAGGCGAGGGGAGACTTGAGCCTGCACCATCTAAGGTCTGATAACCCTCACAACATGTCCAAGCGCTGTGTATGGAACCACAACAAGTCCAAGAATCTGTGCTATTCTTGCACTGGATGACCACACGGCCGTAAAACTAGACCCGCGAGAAGGCAGGGACACTGTGAATAACAAAGCAGTGAAAGAGACCTAGCAGGCAGCTGATATGGATCCAGATATCACAATCAAATGTCTTCTCTCCGCCCATGCCAAAGGCAACAAGCTGTGGAAGAGGTCAATGTGCAAGGTTAGAAGTATGCCTCCAGCTGACACCGATACACTCGCCTCTTTTTCCATTATGCAAGGGGCTTTGCGGTGATGTTTTGACATGCGGTTCACAACAACATCCTAATCAGCTGTTGCAGGCTGCGCTAGGCACGTCGTTGAGCCATGCTATTGTACTCGCTTACTCAGTAGTGACAGAAATAGCACAGTATATCTGAATTCACGTTGGTTTCTTCTCAGATGCTTAACGTGAAAATCCAGGACTTATTGGTATAAAGGACGCTATAAAGTGCCCTTCCTCAAAGTGTTCTCTAAGGAAGTTAGAAAAGTTTCGAGGACATACAGTCACTGAGGATGAATAAATAGCGCTCACTTGGGACGCTGGTAATTTAATTGTGCCCACTGTCCTTGTTCTGCTGCTGTGTCTGAAATTCATTTGATATGTGTTGTCATCTAAGGCCTGTTTATGCTCACAGTCATTTTGGCTTCTTAAAAGTTTCTTGGGAGAAAGTGCAGGTCTTTGAAGAATCCCTCTTGCCAGCTAAAGTTGCATCCAAACTCGCAGTAGAGACGACTTTGGGGGCAATAATTTCTTTATAATGAGACAAACACATTATAGGAAAATGAGCACCATGCGAGCGAGTAATCATGTCTTGCATAGCGTGAACACAAACATAAAACCTCTGCCTGCGATGCACACAGATGCTTCTCAGGTAATCAAGCAGATGCCATGCTAGTTCATTGAGTGTGAAAGGAAACATTATGCAACATGGTTAGCCATCTGTTATTGGTGCGCCTGTCCAAACGACAAGGGAGAGAGTGTTCGGCTAAAACAGATACAATACAGCGCAGTGCGTGGCTGCAGTGATGATGCGCGACTTTATTGGAAAACAAACAGCGTGAGTGCTCTTTGACGTCCCCGTGAATTTAACAGCAAATCTCTTGAGCAACTGCAGAGCTAAAATCGAAATGAAACGCTGGGGGACATATTGGAAGGTGCCTTGCTCATTCTTTGCCAGCTTAATATTTCTAAGAGTTCTGCTGATGTCGCACAGGTTCACACACTTCAGGAAATTATTATGGAACTGGCACAAAAGGTGGCAGCTCTAAATCATCGTTATGAAGTTTCAGTCTCGTACTGAATGTCTGGATGTGCAATGCGTTATCACTGTCCACAGCAGAGCAGTGTACTCCCATCAGCACTGCAGGGATCGATGGGAAGGCACTGAAAATATATCATGACTAATCTCCATTCTACACCCCGGTGGACAGAGACAGCAGCGTTAAACAGTGAGTCTCCTCTTGCCGCTCGGAAGAGAGACACCATCGCACAGCCATGACGCCAACCCAATCTGCCTGCGGGTATCAAATATTCAGTGTTTGGTCAGGGATTATGGGCTTTGAACACGCTGTCCTCATGGGACAGGTGGAACATGACCTGCTAATAGCCATCAGGAAACCAAAGAGAGGGAAACAAAGACGGGCCCTGGTGTCACTGGGCAGGTCCCCCCGCGCGTGTGTGCCCACAAGCACGCGCTGAAAAGTCACCGAAGTATGCTGCCGTTTCTACAGCGTACTGTTTCTGTCACGCGCTTTGATGAGTACCTCCGCACCTTGACTCAAACGCCACATGCATAGACTCAAAGAAACAAGCCTTTTTTCCCCACAAGGGAACCATTTGTTCTTTGAGTTTGTTGTTTTGCTTAGGCTCAGATAAGAAGCTTTTTAAATTGATAAAAAACAACTGTGTATATGCAGAAAGTAGGGCTAGGATATGGATATTTGTTTCTTTGTTCGGTTGACATTAAAGCCTACTCACTTCATCAATACAAATCTCCACTCACTGGATGCATACTTTTAACTGCAATAATTAACCTGCACTTCAGGGCTTTGAGGATTCGGTTGCAAGTTAAGAGACACTTTGTTTATACCATTTTGAAGGCCTATTATGGAGGAGTGCTCCAGTGTTCGTTCATAGATCACAAGTATTCAAAGCCTGTAAAATAGCATTCAGATCAGAAAGCAATGAAAACTTTTCAAGGGCTCCATGAATTGTTTGAAGTAGTATATAAAAAGTCTGAAATAAGTTGTCAGACTAACTAAAGCGACAAAAACAGTCTAGGTTTTTAGACAGGAACCTCCTTGACGGGGTGAAGAGCTCAGTGAAGTGGGAGGACATCGGAGTTGAGGCACCTGGTAAGGATGCCCCCCTCTCCCTCCCTCGGGTGCCTCCATTTGAAGATGTACCAGGCACGACCGTTAGGGAGGACTCCCGGGGGCGGACCCAGGACACACTGGAGGGACTACATCTCCCATCTCACCTTTGAGCGCCTGAGGATCCCCGAGGAGGAGCTGGAGGTTAGCTGCTGAGGGAAAGGACATCTGGGCTGCTCTGCTTGCCCTTTTGTCACCCTGACCTGAATAAGTGGCAAGTAAATCAATAGCAGGATGGATGTATTTTTAGACTGCGCAACTAAACTAGAACATACAGCATACGAGAAAAAAAACAGCATCATCTCTATTGTCAAGAAACAAAAAAATGAAATATCTGATTTCACTACTTCTTGATAGAGGAGGCCGTAGAAATAAATGCCTGCATTTACTGCAATCCCGCACACCTAATGTATAATCATTTAGAAGCACTGAGACATTAAAATCATTCAGCATTGTTCCATTTTGAAGAACGGGGCCGAGGAAATATTTATCTCCTCACAACCCAAAGCAATTGAACTGACAAGCTAAATCAAATTACTTGAAATCAATACGAGCTAGTTAAAATGCTCAGAGGGCCATTACAGCTTTGACCGAGCAAAGAGAAGTCCAACTCAGCAAACTTTCTCCAGGTGTGTGTATTTCGAGCACACAGAAACCTTCTGCACTTTAGTCTCGTTAAAAAGGGAGAGTGGAGGGGTTGAGAGGGCATGGGCGGCGATGTCAGACGATACGGTCCAATCAGTTCGGACTATCTGAGCTGGCAGCCAAAACACTCTGGAGGAGCCGAACTGCGGAGATGTGGAGAAGGATTCCAACTAATATCGCTCTGATCTGGAGGAAATGACATGCACAGCGTATTGGGATGCATGGCACGGGTTCAATAGTGGTGGAAAAGACATATCAAACGCAGACTCACTGCACAATCAGGCGTATCGATAAGATAACGAATAGGCAATGAAACTGTGTTGCTGAAGAGTAAGCTGCATAAATCACCCGGCTCTTGGATGTCTAAATGCTCCTGCATGGTCGAGGATAGCTCACTGGTATCTCTCTCTCCTCTCCTATTGGAGAAACTGTATTTTCAATGTTGCCAGAGATGTGAAGATTTCCCCTGGTGTGAGCAACGGATAAGTTTCTGCTTTTTTATTATATATTGAGGAAGTGCTGACAGTGCTGTTTGGATTTATAACCTAGGAGCCTGAGCATCCTCCCCGTTTTTTCCTCACACTGGCAGAGTACAGCTGAAAAATGCAAGGCCTACCGGGACAGCAGCGCTAACACAGTGACGTGAATACAAATGGAACTGCTGGCCTACTGTATCTATTGTATCCTCGCAGACAATAGCTTTGCAAGTAGGGCAAGTCTGCCCGCCCCGGATCAATGAATGATTTACTGTGCTCAGTGAAGGCGCAGCAGCCAGCACACTTCTCCATCAGCAGTAAATTAATTCTCTTTGGACTATGACTTTATATGAGTGTGATGACTGATATTCTGTGCGACTGCTCAAGGATGATGATGCACCAACGAGTTGCTGATGGCAACACCATCAACGCTGCACCTTCAGCCTACATCTTGTACACAGGCCTACATTGTGTTTGTGCCGGCCTTAGAAAGTAAGTGATTGAAGCAGTGACTGAGAGCCCATTCTAGGACAATGAACATCTCAATTAGAATCCCATGGTCTGCTAACCAACGTCATCTATCATTCTCTTGTCCTGGTCACCCAAATATGGCCAAGCCAGCTTTGCACTGGTCAAGCCCCATTTGTAATCATCTACAGCACACAGTCTGGGTAAGATAAGTTAATTTTCTGCATTCGCAGAGAAATGGATTCACTCAAGAGGAAATTGTGTGTCTAATGGCTGAGTGATAATGGGTTTCATAATTCTTAATGTCTAATGTGCTGCTTTATGATTTGGTCACATAGCTCGTAGTTGAACCATATGAGCCAACAAAACATTTGATATGGTCAGAATTGATAATGTGGGCTAAGCAACGTGGCTCTTAACACATGACATCATCCAAAGGTACCATGCATTTAACACATTTTAAACGGTCTGGAGAATGCAATATATTGAGTAAATTTCAAATTATATAAAGGCCACTCATTTAAATGTCACCTTATATCATTTGGGTTGATTGTATATACCCAACATTGGTATAGAGGCTGTTGGTATAGCCATATTTTATTAACAAAATGAATAATCATGTCATGCCACACGTGGGGATTCATGGAGAGTATTCATGGAGAGCAAAAACTCAGGAAATAGCAGCTACAGTAATATTCAGCAGAGAGTCTGGTCAATAAAACAGATTTTTCTCCGACTCAGCACACGTGGAGTAATTGGGCTCACTCCAAAGGGAAATAAGTCTGGGCTTTTATTTAGCATTATCAATAGGTATATATTGACATTGAGGACCACAATCTGGCACCCAAACAAACAGTGTGGCCTCTGTTGCAGAGTACAGCAATATAATATTGTCAGCCATTGCCGTTTCAAAGCTTTGACGACAATAAAGGAAATTATGGATGAATGCAATCATGTCAAATGAGAACTGCAATGTGACCACAGTCACCTGTTGGTAGCTATGGAAACCAACAGCTATCTCCTCTGGGGAGGATCTCTCCAAGCTTGGCATCTCCCACAAAGCCTACATTAACTGGTGTGATTGGAAAGCTGATGCCACCCACTTTTTTTTTAGAGGGCAGCCCACTGGTGGACCAACTTATCTGAGGCTACCTCCCCTCCCCCAACCCCTTTCTCTGTCTCCAAGGTCAAGGAGAGCTTGGAGAAAATAGGCCATAATCATCCAGAGATGTTCCCTACGCTAGAGGTATCATTCTAAAATCCTCCTTTAATCAAATCTATGTGTATTTGCAATCTTTAAAAGGGTTTTGGAGGAGCTGCTGCTAATAAAAATGCATTCAGCCTCACACCAATGCTCAGGAGCAGGTTGAAATTCATTAGCACGTTCTTGGAGCACCTCTCCAGGGCTTAGCACCATCTCACTCATGCGGTGAGATAATCAACAACTTACTCGGCGGTGGAGCTCAATTAATCTAAGAACAGGACAGGAGCAATATGCCAGACAAAGACAAGGGTGTCCATGCACGCTGCCAATGCACTCACGCTTTTCCCAAAAGTATCATCTGCACAGTGCGCCATTGTAAAGCCACTTGACACTGTGAGCACCAAGGATAAGCAATCACAACGACGACTGGATAATGCATGTAAATAATCCATAGGAACAGGTTGATGCACACCAGCATAATACGTGCCAGTTATCTATTGGCAGCCTTTGTCTTCCACTGAACTCTTGATGGAGTAATCTGCTGGTAATCCACTATAATCCAAGATGTAATCTTGTTAAAACCATTGATTCATTATCTGTCTTATTAGAAAAGCTCTTAGTGTGTGTGCATGGGGCAAAAGGGACAAGGGGATCTATCAAGCTTTGGAGCATTCTACAGATACAGAAATAGTGATGAACACATTGTGTGTCAGTAATACATCTAGTCAACAATCTGCTTTTGAATATGATTTCAGACGTCTTGGCATCATCAGCATGTTGCTCAAGGTCATTCTTTCAGTCCTGACTGTTCAGTCACATATTCACCATGAACACACTTTCTCATAGCACTTGAAAATCAATTATCACAAATAAAACATGAGCAGATGAAACCCCAAACCGCTAATGCCAAAACAGAAATTGAAAACTATACGCTTAACAAATTCAGCATGTCACGTCGGTTAAAACTAAGAAGGCGAGTGCTAAATGCGTAATGACTACAAGGCTGAGCTGACAAAAGCAATGAGAGTGATGCGTCCTTAAACCTAGTGCTCACAAATGCCTTCAACAGCCACTCTCAGACACTGCATCAGAAGCCAGCTGCAATTATATAATTATAAACTGACACATCTGCAAGCCGAGTTGTACTATGAGTTATGAGTATCAACTGTCCAATACAAGAAATAATGAGGTAAAGCAATAACGTGGCCCTCTGTTCAGTTCCATCTCATCCTCGATACTTTCCAATTTCACTTTTTGCTTCACCCTTGCCTACAGCAAGCTATAACTTCCCATGCAAATGCATGCACACACACACACACACACACAATATGGAGTATCTAATAATCTGGAGTATGTAATAAATTGAATCCCATTCTGGAACTCCTCACGATGCTGTGAGCCGGGTTTGCAGGCATCAACGTAGACATAAACTGGAAACTGTGAGGCACCGACAGCAATCAAGTGTCCCAACAGTGTCCCCTGTGCCTTGACTTTGGTTGTGTCCTGCTAAGTTAATTTTATCGCACCATGGATCAAGTGGAAAAGTTTGCCAGAACTGCCAAGAGAGGATGAGGATGAAGACAAAACCCACTGAACGCATGGGGCAAAAAATTAAATTAATCCCTCTGCGCATATGAGAACAAGAACGGAAACAAACGCATTAGCAGAGAGAGAAATGTGCGTCTCAAAAGTCCACCAGGAGCCTTACCTGTGTTGAGAGTGCCAGTGACGAGTCTGAACATGTACTGTGCGAACTTGAAAATCTCCCGCTTGCACCTTTTCCTGCAGCTCATCTTTGCTCTGGAGGCTGGAAAGGTCAGCGCAAAAAGGAGGGACTCTGGCTTCAGGGTAAAATCCACAGAACCACTTTTACTTTGACAAAGTCCCACAAAAAGGGCGGCAATCCAATCCTCTCCGCTCCGCTCCTCTCCTCTCCCACCACTCTTCTGGCTCTGTCAGCGTGGCACTCGTGTCTGCGTGTGGCGGGAGTGTCGATCATGAGTGAGTGGAGAGCGGCGAGGGGGGCTCGTCTTGTGTGTGTGTGTGTGTGGCTGTGTGTGTGTGGCTGTGGGTGTGTATGTATATCAGGGCTCCGCTGCCATGCGGCTCCGGGGTAAAGCTCTCTGATCAACACTGGGACGCTGTGTGCTCTTTTGTCAGGTAATTAATTTCTGCTTACCGCCGGTTCACCTCCTGCTCTCTGTGGGGGTTTCTCTCCCCTCTTTTTATTTCTTCTTCTTCTTCTTCCAACACTCTCTCTCTTTGTTTCTCTCTCAGACTTTCTCTGCAACTGCTCTGCTTTTTCTCTCTGAACAGACACTCTCCCGCCCCTCTTCTGTCTTTCCTCCCTGTTTTACTAGCCACTACTATGTCAGCTTCATAATAGAGTGGTTATCCAATGAGCTCTCTCTCTCTCTCTCTCACTCACACACACACACAAACAAACACACGCTCCCTCACTTGATCTCGTAGTGCGCCTGCTGCTCGCTCTACTCAGCACCATCTGTGGATGTTTTACCCTCACTGACGGTTGCCATGGAGGCGTGGCCTGATTGGCCCAGGGGGAGGAGGAGAGAGAGGGGTAGAGCACACAAGGAGGAGGAGAGAAACAAAGGAGAGACAAGGAGAAAGCGAGAAGGAGTAGAAGGAGAAATTAAGGGGAAAGTGTCCACCTCAATGAATCAGCAGTGACAGCCGATTATGGGCCCGCCACATGATGCGTCATGGAGCACTAAAACACTGAGTGACTGGGTGACAGTGATGGACAGTGTTAATGGTATGACACTGGCTCCCGAGATAGAGAAGGAGGGGGGTGAGGGAGTGAGAGAGAGAAATAAAACGGCAAAAGTCGAGAGATACAATTGGGTGACAGAAAGGAGTCACGAGTCTCGATGAGATTTTCTGAAACACACTGTCAAGGTCAGTGTTGATGACGACCGACAGGCCCAGCATCTGCAATGACATCAGCACCAGCCAAGTGCATCGTCTTCTTCCTTCACTCATTAGCCCATACTGTACCTCAATTGCACTCATCGATCAATGCCAAGCTCCCCCCCTTCTGAAAAGGCTGTCATTAACTCAAACCGCAGCAAACTCCTCAGTGAAGGTTGCACGCCATCCGTTCTCGTTTTGGTGGTATTATTGCGACAGGTTCCCTTGAGGAAATACGGATGCCAGACAAAAGGACGGGGATGTTATGTTATGTTACAGCCTTCGTTTTTACGCTCTAATCATTGGTTTTTACATTGGTTTTTATCCCTGGTGTTTATTTTATAGTATTTTTATTTTATTTTATTGACTCTTTACAGATTTTTTAAAACATTTTACTGTTTTATTGTTGTAATTTTGCTACGTGAATCACTCTGGGCTGCATGTTTGTATGAGAGGTGCTATATAAATAAAGTTGAGTTGAGTTTTACTCACTATGAGGCTCTCTGGTATGAAATAAGATTGGCTGAAATCTGCTGTGAAATGAGGTTAACGTACCATAGGTCAGTTGACAGCGAAGGCAGGTCTATTTCTGTGAATGCTGCTCCACGCACCTCTTCCCACAAGCGAAATAGTCTCTGCAGACTCCTGTCGGCGCGTGACGCATGTATATACACTTTCTGGACGGGAATGAGCAGCCAGGGGATTGTTCCACAGGCAAGAAAGGGAAAAAAAATTGTACTTTAAATTAAGACTTCAAGGACTTTTAAGGTCTGGATGCAACTATCTTACTGGGTCAGGGCAGCAGCGAGAAGCAGCGCGGCATCTCAATTAGGTGAATAATTTACGAGGCACCTGTGGGGTGTAGCAGCACCCTTATGACATGATTCAGTCGTTGTTTTCATAGGTCTTGGCAGGGGATACGACAGAAAAATGAAACATGGACAGTCACTTTCAAAATACGCCGTTTGTCAACTACTTGGTTTTTTTGCAGATTTGTTTTCGTTTGAAGATAGTTTTGGAGAAGTTCTCGCACCTTTTTTTTATTATCCTTTTTGATAAATTAGATGCTTATGAAAAGAAAGGTCTGTGCACTAAAACGTAAGACATGAGGTTCTACTACTACCAGAAAGAGACCCATACCCAGTGGGGATAAACATGCGGTCCCAACGGAGGGCTATTTCAGTCACAAAAAGGTGCAAGAAAAAAAAGCAGGGAAAGGAGGAGGCATGTAAATCAGTAAGTGTGCATTGTGTGTCTGTCTGTGGGACTTGCATTTGGCCCATATTTTGCAACCCCCGCGGGACGACTTAATTTCAACATCTGTGCTACACTGTCACCTCTCACTTAGCCCACAGTTTCCATTTTCATCCCCGTTTCAGATCAACAAAATGGGCTCTTGAAAGTCCCTGCAATTTCCATCACGAGGCGTGACTGGGAACAGCAACGCCGGGACGTTTTCAGGCCACACAACGCACACTTATCTGAGACACAAGGTGCAAATGAGAAATGAGTTGATGAGGTTTGTCACCTCAATATTTCTGAGGTGAACAGATGGCCCGCTGCTCACATGAGTCACTGGCAAAGGAACACTGACCACAACATCATTCAGGTACATGGTGCTGCTGGCATGTGCTGCATTTAAATTACCCCCCCCCCT
>OMOV01012331.1:0-10323 GCA_900312565.1 Beryx splendens
TGTTGTTAACCTCATATAGTTTACAAGCAGAGGACGACATACGAGATCACTGTGTGACTGGAGTTCAGACGTGTGCTCTTCCCATTGTCCTGCGCCTCTGAGCTCGTACTCGTCTCTGACAGAGCTGGCTGCTCTGGTCGGTCCGTCGTGCTGTCACTCTTTGGGCTGAGAGCGGCCCCTCTCTCCGATGTCTCTTCTTCTCGTTCAGAAGTCTCTGTCTGTGTGCTGCTGGGCTCTGAGGGGCAGAGTGGACAACATCTCAGTTACATTCTAAGTACCAAAGAATATAACTTTTTTAATAAATTAGCCCAAGGAATTCCTTACTGGACGGGCCTTTGTAATACATATAAAGTCAGATTCAGATGGCTTCAAAATTAAATACCTGAATTGGAACATTTCAGTATCATCACTAAATAACGAAGAAACTTTCCTTGATCCCTGAGGGGAAACTGGCCACCAACAAAGTGCTGTGATAGCACAGTGTTGTTGGAACTATGGGAATCGCTGAACAAAACATTTAATTCATGTGTTGAGGTAGCCACTACCATTCAGATCACTGAGCTACTTCCTGGTGTGTGGCTGTACAGCGCACCAGCCTCCAGTTGGCTGATGCTTGTTTGATTTCTACCATATTGTCTGATGTATGAGCACACACACACTGCATCTCTCTCATGCAGGGCTCATAGGGCTCTGTGATGCCTAAAGGCTGATTTACGGTTCTGCATCGCAGTGTTGCCGTTTCTATGGTGGTGCTATGGCCGTGTGAGCATCTGCATTGGTGATTCCGTGTAAAGACCACCGAAACACTAGATGGCAGCGTTGTGGTTTGGTAGCACAGCAGTAACAACAGAAGAAGTGGTAGTGTTTACATTCTCCGAAATCCACGTTCTAAGCCATTTCTCATCACGAACTCAGTGACATCTGGTAGTCTTGATTCTTTGGGGATGAGGTGTCATACAAATGAACATATTTGTGAACCGCCTCAGCCGGTCTCTCTGCGATCTGCTCATTGTTGTCTTCACTATCGACGTTAATGGGATACAGGTAGGAAGAAATACGAAGCGGGCCAACCGCCGTTCTCGCGGTCTCGCATTGCCTTACGCGCAGTTAAATTTTTGGGGAGGTGCACGTATGCTACACCGCAAAGATCCTACAACGTAGCTTGGGCAACACTCAGACGCATGAGTGTAAATTGGCCTTAAACAGTGCATACTGTAATTCCTCTATACAGTGTGCATGGCAAAAAAACACTGAATGAAGGTACAAGCAAACAGACAAATGCACACACAGAGCCCGGCTCTCATAGCGGTGACGAGTTAACACCTACCGTGATCCTCTGATGTGGTAGGTGTGTCAAAAGACGTGCCACTTTTGTCCTCTTCACAGGCATCTTTTGACGACTGCGGTGTTTCTGGTAAGCTCTCTGACCCTTCAGAACAAGGTGGCTCCTTCTCCTCACTTTCCTCTTCATCTTCTTCCTTCTCGCCAAACTTGAGCCGCTTGACCTCGTGCTTGTCCGCCTCAGTATCATCCTCCTCCTCGTGATGTTTGTTCTTTATCCCGCTGCTTGGTGTACTTTCACCTTCTGATAGTGAGGAATCGCTGAAATAAAAAAACGGAGGGGCATCGGTTCAATCATGCACCTGCTCCGGTTCAATTTATTGTATAGCATGCATTTCTTTCAAAGATGAGGGCCTTTAGAGGATCTACTTGAGTGAAAAGGCTCTGCTCCTATCATCACTGACTATCTATTCTATCATCCTTTCCGTTTCCCTACTGTTTGTCTTAATACTGCGTGGACTGTGGACTGCCCACTCTCCTTTAAAAAAAAGTAAACATTATGTTCATTCAAGTGTCACTTCCGACTCAGTTGTTGTTGTGGAACAGGCCTACACCACCATATACTTCTTACAATTACCTGACGGGATGCTCCCCCTCCCCCTCCTCCTCCTCTGTGGTCGGCTCTGGCTCTTTGCTGACTGTACAGTCAGGGAGGCCATTAGTAGAGAGCGAAGAGGTCAGTGATAGCTTTGGTCTGTTGAGTGGCTTTGGTGTGCCTGGTCCATTCACATTTCGACTACAACAGAAGGAAAGAACCATTGCTTATCCAAGGCAAATCACTAAGTGCCTGAGCAGCAAAAACTACCAAGAGACAAACTAACAGGCAAGACAGAACGCCACTTATTATTCCCTGGTTGGTTTTTTTTGGGCATTTGGCTCCTGATGGAAAGACTTAATTTGACCTTCCAGTCGCTGATTTCTGAGGCAATTTTAGGTTTGTGGAAGTCAACCATTGACAAGTGTGTAGCTCCCACCTGTCTGAATATACAGAGGAGTTGCCAGGGAACATCACTCCATTCATTCTGTTTACACTGGTTGCCCCATTTTTCCTTCAAAAGAAGTAGAAAGGCACAAAAAAATAACTGGCTGTTAATTGCACCTTTGTTAAGTGTGGCTCTGAAGGAGCTAGTTCAAGGGAGCTGTCAATGTGTATTTGAAGCAATTCAGTATAAACACTGGTCAACAAGGGGAGCAACAGCTTAACAGGTGATGTACTTACTCTGATGTGGGGTAAACACAGCTCACCACCATTACGTTCTGAAAGGCATAAACAGCAATCCACATCAGTATTCAACGTAAGTCCATGCAAACTGAATTTCAAACAATGAGGACAAACATGTATAACTACAATCTTTGGTCTTGGCTGCCTGTATATACCCTGAAGAAAATCTTTGGTGCTATGATAATAAATAAACAAAGCAAGGCAGAGTAGTGCTTACCTTCTCCACACCCCGGAGGAACTTGTCCGTTCCTGTATAGTTTCTCTTTGGGTCCGTAACCAGTTCACATAGACGCTGGATAGTGAACGGGATGCTGGAAAAGTTATCAAGAGATGTATTTATCTCTAGGCTAAAATATTGAAGAACAAGTCATATACTCGCTTGACTCGACTCGTGACAGCGGCTTAACGCCTTGTCTCCACTCGCCAAAGTTTAGCCACATAATAGCCTGTCGGCTCACAGCCGGCATCACCACTGTCTTTGAAACCTCACCACGCCTGGCAGCACCGCAGCTGAACAAGCAAAAAACGGATCAACCTGGCTAGACCTGGTCATAGCTGGCCACAAGCTACTGCATAAAAGATTAACCGTTATTCTTAATGGAATGTTTCCTATATGCTGGGGAACATTTTCACGCCATTTTAACAGATGGAGGTACTAAATTGAGATCTGTCTCACAAGTGACCGGGAGAAACACAACAGTGAAAAGTTGTTTTGTAAATAATGTATGTACCTCAAATCCAGCCTGTCATAAATTTTGATCTGGCCCACATATGAATCTGGGTTGTCAGTTCATTCTGGCCCAGTCCAAAAGTTGTGGTTAGCGGGAATACAAGTCCCAGACAACCTTTTTAGCTTAATATGGCAAAAAAAAAACTCGGTCTTGATAATGAAGGCACACAGTTTCAAAAGAAGTGGGAGACTTTTTTAGTGGGTGTATTGAAAAGTCTGTCATCTATGTCATTTGCCATGAGGAAAAGCACTGCACAGATCCTACAAGATGTACTGTATGAAGAAATGTCTGCGCTTGAGGAAGAAAGGTGGTTATGCAACTGGGTTTTTGGAAGAGCCAAATGCAACAGAGCAACTTGGCTCATTTTATGACTTGTCTGTCGGCGGCAAACACGCCGACTGACATTACTGAGAGAGGAATATGTGCACAAACCGAAGCCATTCAAAGCAGAATATACTGGACACTAAACTTTTTTTTACCAACTCCAACTCTCCACATTTGCAGCTGACGTGAAGAGAACATGAGAACACTGGCAGATAGCACTGAAGGAATGGCAGTGCATACAGGCGAAGTTTGATTTCCTTGGTGCGAGGGAGTTTTCCCCTTTAATCCCCGACACAATGCCAGAGCTCTGTGTTCATGTCGCCCAAGGGCTGAGTATGCCCGATAGCACCTTTCTGTGTGAACAGATTTTCTCCACGTTGGTCGAGGATCATTGAGGATCATTAGCTGCGTTTATTTAAAAGATAATTAGGAAGAAATATACAGCCGTCGGCTTGATTGTAATTTCTCAATGTGGTCATCACTGAGACTGAGTTTGACACCCCTGTGTTAATGTAATGGCTTTGTTCTCACATATATGTCAACGTGAAAATTTTATGAAACTATAGCTAAGGAAAATTGCTTCTCTGGATTTTCCAGAATTTTGACCCTGACTCTTCTTCACACATGATCCATAAATGGAAAAGTTCCATACCATTTATGGACGTATTTGTGTGTGAAAAGTGTTTTTAGCTGCCAAAACATGGCATATAACAACTCAAGTAACAGCACCTATTTGAATTATTTTTGGCTCATTAAAAAACAAAACAAAACAAGCCAGATCAATACCCCTATTGATTGAAGACCAGCTTGCCGTCTTTTATATAATTACTATGCATCTGTCTTTATTGGGAGCTTTTGCTTTCATTCACTTGGTAATGTGTGAGAAGAACTGACAGATGCTGCTGACAGATGCTGCTGAATAAAGAATGAATTACAGAGCGTTGTGTATGTTTTGCAGATGCGGAGTGAGAGAGCAATGTTCATATTTTGCATCATATAACTAGAGACCCAGCCAGGAGTGTATGTGTGACTCCTGCAATGATTTACTGTGGGCAAAATAGCTCCCTTCTAAAAAAAAAAGCGTGAATTCAGTTCATTTAACAACTTTACTCACCCATTGTACCCATCCACTATTTTTAAGATCCTCTTCTTCATCTCGTCAAAGGGAATATACTCTACATTGGGATTATGTGGTCCTCTCTGTTCCGGTGTCGAGGCCTGGAAATCATCCATGACTTGTTCCAGCTTAAACAGGAAGTACGTCTTGAATTGTGACCATGGGATCCTGAAAGACATTGGAAATCTGCATATCACCCACACAGAACGATTAAGTCCTGGGCCCCAACTTACAAAGCATCTTGACAAGAGAGACAAAATAAGTTCACTGAGCAGATATGGTTGGAGGGGAAATGTGTCTCAGTAGTATTCTCTGTGACAACACCAGTGGGTCTTGTTCTGTATGGTAGTTGTTGTCATTGCACTCACATAGTCTCCCCCGTCTTAGCGACATGACACAGGAACTGCTCTAGAACAGAGCAGGTGTCTTTCTTCCCTTTCTTCTCAAAATCTGTAAATAACCACAATATAGCAGGAAAACTATTTAATTTGCACACAAGACACACATTACTCCTTTCCAAAAGCACTTGTGTAACCTTAACCTGAAGGTAAAAAAAAAACCAAGATAACCTAGAAGCATATGACCAATTAGAGTAAAATGACTCAAACTTTCACAGACAAATTTAATTTATGGGAAAAGGCTGAATCCTGTTTATGGCTACTTAATTGCACGCTAGGCTACAGTAATTGTCAGTTGACTATGAGGAAACATGTTGTGATATGTAACGATGTAATTTGTAACACATTAGCGTTACTTTTTTTAACATAAGTTACATGAAAACTAACTTGTATCAGAAAATCGACTAACGTTAACGTGCACCAATTTCGATTGACTGAATGTTGATGGCCATGCTACCAAGTTCTTGTGGAACTTATTAGCTAAGTTACCAGGCTAGCTAACTGCATGTTCACTAGCTACCAATGTGGGGATAAACGGGCCAAAATGTCAAATAAAACGACCACCTCTCCTGTCATGGATAACATTATAACCTTAACTAGCTAACGTTAGGCCAGGCAGAGTGTCTATATGCTGCTTCTAACCGCTAGTCGCTAGCAAGCTACGCTAACCTAGTTAGCAAATATTAGCAGTTGTCGCTAAGGGCATCAAAACAAATTATCAATCTCTCTATCTAATATTAAGTCAGTCATTTTGATAATTGTCAAAGTACCTTTGAAAGCTTCCAACACCGCGTCGATGTCCATACTTGTGTCCAGTCAGTGGCAGGAAATACTTGCTAGCTAATAGTAGCAGTAGCAACTCAACAAAGCTGGTGGCGGCTACGAGTACGCATGCGCACCATGTCCTTGCGGAAGATGCGTTCCAGTTAATCAGAGAAGAGACTGAACGCTCCTGCAGCAATGGAATAAATAGCACCGAATTAACTAACTTAATTGTTTGATTTACCACGCACGTAACTGCATTTTCCATCAAAGTATTTGTAGGCTGCTGGCACAGAGATTGGGTCAGCTCCCATGTGTTGACAAGTCGACCTCGCTCTCTCGCGCTGTACGCACAGTCGACTGGCGTCATCATTTTTTTTGTTGTGACGGCGCAAACCGGCGAAGCGACCAATGAGTCAGCAGCTGATCGGGGTCAATTTTAACTAACTACCTAGATAACCTTAACAGCTCTTACGAGGACGTTTGCCCAGCGATTTGCTTGATTTCAGAGAACCACTTATCTTGGGTTTCAGCCGCAACAATGGCAGTCCCAGCTGCCAGCACATTGCAACTGAGCACATCAAGCCCAAGTCTGCTAAAGCCTCAAGAGCACAACATTCACATTGATGAACGAGATTTGGGGAACATTGCAAGTAGCAATGAAGACGACACCCTGCCTTTACATTCTCCATGGACTTTCTGGCTTGATAGGTAAGGCACTGGTTAGTCATATTTCATCAAGTGATCAATCAGTTGATGTTGGTAGTCAATGTCAAGTAGGTGAAGTGCTTTGAATAGAAACAAAGAAGACGACGAATTTAGCAGGCCGTGTGATCCTTGCACCTAGCTAATGTTAGCTGTGTTTAACAGTAACAGCACAATAGTCTATATGTCTTAAAGTACGGTAACAACAAACAAAATGCTGGTTAATGATGCTGATACAGCTTTGACTGAAGCTGCTGCCAACATGTTTTCTCTCTGACCTACATACCCAAGTCCTCCACTTGACTTGGTAGTATGTCAAAACAAACAGACAAAACAAAAAAATAGCACGTTCAGATGATAGCTGAATCCTCTGACAAAACCAAATCATTGTACCTGATTTTAAAAGGATGGTGCTCAGGATCTGCTGAAACTGAACTTGTCATGTTTTGTCATGAGCACAGGTGGTATTGTTTAAAGCTTGGAGAGTCACCATGTGTCACTTTTTTCTTTTACATGAACAGTTATCTGTTTCAAAACTGTCACTGTCATATGCAAAATCCGCAGCCTGTTGATCTTCAGCCTACAAGATGATTACACGATTAATAAGTAGTAATCACAAGTGAGTACTCTAGTGAACACAGCAGAAACAGCAAGTTATACAAGACGAATCATCTCCTCCACGCCACGGTGTGTGCAAATCAGAGCGTGGTGTGGTTAAATGGGGTCAGTGCTGTTTACTGTTTACTGGGTTATTTGTCATCTGATCCCCTGCTCCCAACCTGTCCCCTCTGAGGACAGCCTTTCTCAGACATTTCTTTGCACTGAACAAAATGCATTTTAAGACCTTGCAATAGGAAAAAGAAAAAGTTATCTGAATGTAATTGAATTAAATGTCTCTATCTGGATTTGTCTAGATCGCTGCCAGGAACGACAGCAGCTGAATGTGAGTCGAACTTGAAGAAAATCTACACCGTGGAGACCGTCCAGGTAGGATGCTTCACGGTCTTGATGCAAGAGCACAGTTCTCCACACACTTACGATAGCCCGGTCCCTACAGGAAGAAGCAGCCGTTGCCTTCATTTTCTGCTATGTGGCCGCCGTCTTTTAGAGAACGTACCCTACACATGGACTCGACTGATGACATTTTTCAATAGCATTATCTGGCAAGGTTCCCTGTTTACCTTCAGAACAAGAACGTGTTGTGTTTCTATTGGTCGTATTTAACTCCGTTCTGCGGGTGAAGTGGTTCCCCAAGCGTACTGAAACTACAACCAAACTCTCATAACCAGTGACAGCGTGTTTATTTAAATGACTCTATCAGGAAGTATGGTCTGTTGTTCTCTGATGTTTTTATGCTTGAAACCAAACGGGCAGGGTGTAGTGCTAACACCACAGCAATAGGCCGACATGCAGCCTTTACTAACAGGTCAAGGCACATTCTGTACTGCGATCAGACCGAGGTCAAATAGTTTGCTATTTAAAATCCTCTCAAGTTGTTTGGAGCGTTTTGGAGTCTTGTGAACACAAATGCGTGATAGAAACGTCATACTCACACCACAGGTTCCTATACACTAGATGATCTGATTAGATTTTCGAGCACCTTGCTGCATAAACTTACATATTAATGAGGGAAAACTGATTTTCTTGAAACTACTATAACTCCTGAATGCTTTAAGATACAGGCTTCATATTAATGCCACCCGTGTGCTATGTGAAGACAGTATTTACTAATTAATGTAGTAATTACCTTAATGAATGACCTCTTAAGTGTAACTGGGTATGTTCAGTATATCATGGTGATTATGGCAGAACATTAGGCAGCTTGATTTTTCCAGTGTAAACTGTGTCGCATAAGGATTTCAAAAAGCAGCCTGCGCTTGTTATGTGGAAAAGGAGTATAATCCCCATGTTTTTCTGACAGGCCCTTTACTTTTTAAGAGGACCAACTGTCTGAATTTATTCTGTCCATGAAACTGATGAATAAAATAACCTGTCAGTCCTCTATTCACCTTTGCATTTGAATAGAACTTCTGGAGGGTTTACAACAACATCCCCGGCGTGTCCAGCTTGCCACTGAGGTGTAGCTATCATCTAATGAGGGGAGAACGGAGACCACTCTGGTGAGCTCAACCTGGAGACGAGTGCGCGTGCTTATTACTTGAAACTTGATGAAAAATAGTCTAATTCTAGTTTGTTGCTGGTTTGCATGCAGGGAAGAAGAAAGCAATGCCAAGGGTGGTGTTTGGAAAATGAAAGTACCAAAGGAGTGCACTGTAAGTGATACAGTGGCCTGTATTTATTACCTATCTATTCAGTGCTACTTTCATGCCAATTTAACAAGCTTGTCTTCACGTCCACAGTCTGCTGTGTGGAAGGAGCTGCTATTGGCTACTATCGGAGAACAGTTCAGTGATTACTGTGCTTCAGGTATTAATGTGAAAACTTTTAGTCAACCTATCAAGTTAAATGTAAAGATGTGGCTTTGGTTCTGGGAAATTCTACAACATGGATCTGAAACGAGTCATTCTCATCCTCTGGCGCTCTTCCTGCAGAAGACGAAGTGGTCGGGGTTAGCGTCAGCGTCAGAGACAGAGAAGATGTCGTCCAGGTGTGGAATGGAAATGCGTCTTGCGCTAACGAGGCAAACATCTTAGGAAGGATCTATGAGCTCCTTCCACAAATATCTTTTAAAGCAGTGTTTTACAAGCGTGAGTATTATCTTTGTATGTTAACAGTGATACAATAGATCTTTTAAGATGGATGGACCATAACGGCCTAAAATGTGTTTGATTATTCTGTTTCTTTATGTTTCAGCACACGAGGAGCACCACGCCTTCGAAGGAGGGCGCTCAAGACATTAGCACATTTTGCATATCACACACTTTTTTTTGCTTATGAACGTGTGTGAAGGACCACAATATTTGGGCAAATTTTTGAAGCATCAAATTCATAGGTGGCTTAATGGATCATCTACATTAATTCAAAATGTTGCCCATGTGTTGTGATCTTCAATCGATGGAGTTTCCCCATCCTCTGAGCACTACTGTCAATCATGAGTATGATGATATCCAAAATACTTTTATTTGGGCAGAAAGCAAAAAGCATTTTGGTTTCATTTTTTTAGCTATGGCTGTGTTTATATGTTTTTTATACTACAACATTTTGCAAGTCCTTAACCAAAATACAGTAGACCATGTACAGTCAGATTTTTCTTTTTTTTAAATATATAATAACATATTTTGGGCAGTTTCCTGAGCACAGACAAAGCCAGGTCTTTGAATTCCATCTCATTTTTGGATCTAAGATAGGCCTAGTTCCAGAAAGCGAACCTTTTACCCTGACAATGCAATATAAGGCTTTTCTACCCGTTCTTTTCTCCGTTTCGTATGTTAGAGCCTACGTATCGCTGTCTCTACTGGAGAAAATTCATATTTCGTATGTTGTTACGCTAGTGACATTTGAACAGAAAATTGCACATTCTCGTTTTTGATTTTATTCTTTAGGATATGAGTGGATTGTGAAAGAAATATGTTCTTGTTGTAATAAAACAAATTCAGTACACAAACGTTCACATATAGTTGCTGAGAAATATATGCAATCGTTTCCATTGAGTGGATTTTTTTTTTGGGGGGGGGGGGGGAAAATTTGGGGTTTTGTTTTTTTTTTAAATTATTTTTCCTAAAATCAAACATTTTTTTCCTCTGTTATATGTACGCGACAAGC
>OMOV01012353.1:3626-14387 GCA_900312565.1 Beryx splendens
CTGCACCGGACACCTGTCTCTCTGCCAGGCTACGGCGAGAGCGAGGGAGGCCGTACAAGACGGAGCCGGCCTCGGACCTGAGCCGCTGGAGGCTGACTAACGTTGAGGGGAGGCAGACCTGGTGCTATGTGGAAGACCAGGACGCCCCAGACAGAGAGCAGAACATGCTGGAAGCCCATTCACTGGGCTTGGATACGGTGGGCTGTGCATCCTCCTCCATTGTTATAATGTGGAAGTATATGAACAGAGGGAATTCACTTTTTATGATCACACTCGATCTGGACAGAAACAGATAATTACACTCCTACAGGTCCTCAAAAAAGGGTCAGACTTTATTGTCCTTATATATAATAACTTTGTCTGTAGTGGATCCACAGTTTTCCAATTCAAGCAACACAGTATGCATGGGAAACAACTTTTTCCTTAACTGGACACAGTGGCCCATTGTTCCTTATTTTACCAGAAGAGAATAGAAGAGAACCTCCAAGCATTAGTTGTTTACCAGAGTGGCTGGTAGCTACAGCATTTGACTGGTGTGTGTGGTGTTAATTCCCCGCTCTTCTCCCCTACAGAACCGGTACGTGCCTGGCTCTCCAGCCGCCCACACAGCTGTGGACGCGGCGCTGAAGGGGATGCACTTCTACAGTCACCTGCAGGCCGAGGACGGACACTGGGCCGGGGACTACGGCGGGCCTCTCTTCCTGCTCCCAGGTAGGCCAGCTCATCCTCCCCATGTGCTTTTGCTTTCACTTGACATCACAACTCTAATCTGCAGCAGCCACCTTTTTTCACCCATAATTTCACCCATAATTTGAATGGTCTGTGGTCACAAATGCAGGTGAAAAGAGGGGTTGCAGCAGGTCGAGTCGTGAGAGGAAGCTGAATGCTGCTGGTGGATGTCTGCACAATATGTCTGCATGTTTGTGTTGTGCTTCCCAGGTCTCCTGATCACGTGCCACGTGGCTAAGATCCCTCTGGCCGAGGCCTGGAAGAAGGAGATGGTGCGGTACCTTCGCTCTGTCCAGCTGCCAGACGGAGGCTGGGGCCTGTAAGTCAACAGTACAGATTATTGTTGTCTTCTTCATATTCAGGGATGTCTTATAAATATATGCTGATACTGCCAGGTGCATTATTGTTTTTAAAATGTATGAGGGAGTAGAAATTCTAGTTTGCTATAACAAGCAAAAACAGAAATAGTAGATGTTTGCCTTACATCACTTCAGTAACAGTGGCTACTTTTTCCTGACACTTATCAGTGTATCCTTATCATGATACAAGCATCCAGATAGAACAAATACAGTATCACCAATAACCAGCTTTGAAACCAGAAATGGGATGGCGACCAAAATTTCCATCCGTCTCCACTTCTATAAAACCATTCAAGTGGAAACTCAGAGATGATACGCTTGGCTCACAAAAACAATCTAAAAACATGCAGCATCACGGCTGTCTGGAATATTGAATATGGCAGTATTGTGAGTGTGTGTCTTTTGTTTTGTGCAGACATATTGAAGATAAGTCTACCGTCTTTGGTACGGCGCTGAGCTACACCTCGCTAAGGATCCTGGGAGTGGAACCTGACGATCCAGATATGGTTCGGGCCAGAAACAACCTGCACAGCAAAGGTTGGAAGGAATTATTTGAAATGGTCTCTCAACATTTGAAATGTGGTTCAAAGCTCTGTTACACTCTACATTTATCCAGTTATTGTACACAATTAGTATTGATTATTGATCATCTTTTCTGTGCTGATGAGCCCCAATAATTCATCCTCCCAACGGACATACAGTACTGCCACATCAAAATGGCAAACTCCAAGTGAAAGAAATGATTTTGCTGCTTATTGCTTAGTGTTGAATGAAGACGTGTTTCCAGAGAATGTACCTCTGAAAATATGATCCATGCTCCACCACATTTCTGTCTTACTGTAAGTTTTAAGTGTTTTGATTCTGTACTTTGATGCTCACAGTAATAACCATGTCATAGATGTTATAATACAGCTGTCAGTGTGTTGTGTTTTGCACAGGCGGCGCCGTGGGAATCCCATCATGGGGTAAATTCTGGCTGGCCATCTTGAATGTCTACAGCTGGGAAGGAATGAACACACTGCTGCCAGAGATGTGGTGAGTTTTACACCCTGACACCAGAGATCTCACTGTGTCCAGTACAGTGACGCCTTTTTCCTCACATTTTCTGCCCATGAAGTTTGAGTTTCTGTAAGTGGCGCTCTTTTCTTTGTCTGCTCGGTCATGGTGGCTATCGCTGCTCATGCTAACTGCCCAGTTCTTCTTCTGCTTGTTACAAACAAATGTAAAGTGCTTCACTTACTGTGAGCCAGAGGATTATTCCTAGGAAAGACCTACCTGACGCCATGTGTCTAGAAAAGCAAATGTAAAAGCTTTCATGAACTGGATATAGGTTGAATCGCTATTGAGTTATATCAATAATAGGGAGTAAAAGGGAGCACCAAATTAGACATATGTTTGTATGAACATGTCACAGAAAAATCTTTCTCTCATAACAAGTCTAAGATGGCACATGTGTACTTTTTTCAGGCTGTTCCCAAGTTGGATGCCAGCTCACCCCTCCACCCTGTGGTGCCACTGTCGCCAGGTCTACCTCCCCATGAGCTACTGCTACGCTGTCAGACTGACGGCCCAGGAAGACCCGCTGGTGCTCAGCCTCAGACAGGTGCTGCACCCACCTCAGCCCACAGGGGGGCGACATACTCAATACGTTACAGCTACAAGGACAGCTGCACTTGTTTATGGGGGGGGTTCTCTCTCTCAAAAAACCATGGTCTTAATTTAGTTTGGTTTGGTTTAGTTTATTCAACAAAGACAAGAAGCAGGATTACTTTACAGCTTGTTCGTCACAGATTACACAATATATATCACACACTTCCTTCCATTGTGGTCCTTGATATCAGTATCAAAGATAACACAAGTGCTGTTGTCTCTTCTCACAGTTGTGTTGTACATATTATTTGATAATTGTTAAATAACTTCATATGATAAAAGCTCAAGGGTTAGACTTTGAACAAAAAACAGTTTTTGCTGCAGTCCTGGGCCCGTTGGGAGCAGAAAATCTTTCAGCTATCTGAAACACCAACAGTGAACATCAGGTTTTGGTGTCAGTTCCTCAGAATCAAAGAGCGAGGGCTTCTTTCTAGACTCATGATTTTGCACCGACATTCAACAATCATACAGGGAGAAATCCTTCGCAGAAGAGGCAGAGAGACCAAATTCTCCACTGACAGTAGCCACAACAGACCAGAATGCAATGCAGCCACAGCTCGCAAGCCACAAATCTATTGTAAAAACTCGTTCTCTTGCAGTCACTATGCTCTCTCCATCTATATGTACTGAATGCAACAAGCTCAGGCACATTCTAAAGGCATTCTGGGAAACATCGGAAATCACCAGCTGAAGTAGAAGTAGACGAGGCAGGTTGAGGGAAAGTGAGTTCACAAGATGACTCCTGGAATGCAGCGAACATCACACACTGATGATACATAACAGTGTAGGCGTGTCCGAGGGTGGATTAAAAACTATGCTGAGGGAACAGCCGAATGCAATTTTTCTTAAACCTCGCCAGTCACAGGACTAAACCTTCGATTTGGATCCTACCATGAAGCTGAAGAAATCAGGGCCGAATTAAATCGCCACAGAGTGAACAAAAAGGGTCCCATGATGTGTATGGCTTAATATATAGTATATACATAACCGTAACCGTCTTGCCCTTTGTTCTGCAGGAGCTGTATGTGCAGGACTACGGCAGCATTAACTGGCCGGCTCAGAGGAACAACGTTGCAGCCTGTGACATGTACACACCTCACAGCACGCTGCTCACCGCTGCCTACAGTAAGCAGCAGCTGTACTATAGCTGTTCACCTGGGGCCGTGATGTCAGAGCATGCAGCTGTACGACAGGCAGTTTGTAATGGCCATTAACAAGTGAAACATTTCATATGACGTATATTAAGATGTACAGTTGCTGGCAACACTCCCAGCAACAGGCACTCAAGTGTGACATATCAAGATCTAAGATTTTTATTCGACCCCAACCTTGGCAACAAAATGTGTTTATGCAGTTAAAGCAGCAATGGTGAGGCAACACAATTGTTGCCTGTCAGAATAGCCCGAAAAGATGCCCTGTGAGTCGCTGTCCTAACCCTCTGACTCCGCCCCTGTCGCCCTGCAGTGGTGCTGAACGTGTACGAGGCCCACCACAGCGCCGCACTGAGAGGAAGAGCTGTAAAAGAGCTGTATGAGCACATACAAGCCGACGACCGCTTCACCAAATGTATCAGCATCGGACCGGTAAGAGAGAGAGATGGCCTTATAACTCACTGCAGGCTGTGGACATGGATAGATTACACAGTGCCATCCTGCTAGTGTGTATTCTAGTGTTTGTGGTTACAGTGTGTACAATGTATTGTTTTCAGTGTGTGTGTGTGTGTACAATATGTGCTTTCTCGTGTCTTCCCTCCAAGATATCCAATAGAGATTAGAGAGATTGAGCCATGAAACAAGAACTAGAACGATCTATGATCTCGACCTAAAGGGGCTTGCCTCTTGGTTTGCACAGTGGATGTTGCATCAGCCTGCTGTGTGTGTATTTCGTGTAATCCTTATCAAGCCAGCACTGTAAAAACAGAGAGCTCTACTTGTACAATAATGTGAACATGACGTCTCTCGCTCTCTCTCAGATCTCCAAGACTATCAACATGCTGGTGCGCTGGTATGTGGATGGTCCCGCCTCTCTCACCTTTCAGGAGCACGTGTCCAGGATCCCAGACTACCTCTGGTCAGTCAGACAGTCTCTGACAACTCAACAATATTAATCAAATGGGTCAAACTTTGCTTCCATTATTAGTCAGAACAACGAATGACTTGAGGCTGTTGCCAGTTTTCCTAAATCACCTATCACTAGCCAAACTCTACTACTGATAAACTAACAGTAAGCTCTCTGTGGTCTAGGTTGGGACTGGATGGCATGAAAATGCAGGTGAGGTTTCTCTCTACTCTACTTTTTTTTTGATGAATATAATTTGGCTTGACAGCGCACATGTGCACACAGACGTAGTAGCAGTTCTGTACAAAGTCAAATATCACCAGGATTCTCTCTTAATGCTTCTCAGTGGATGCAGGAAATAGACTAAAGGAATACAAATGATTATTGTAAGTGAAAGATAAAAAGTTGCATCCATTCAAAATTATTGTAGCTGAAAATACGGATGTTGCACCTTCTAATTGTAATTCTAATATAAAGTTTCACCCATTATCTTTCATTTTACTACAATTTCTTCATTTTCAACTTCAACAGTTTTAAAGGATGCAGCTTTTTATCACTTACAATGCTTTCTAATAACTTTCCATCTTTCACTTACATTCTTTTAGTCTACTGAGTGCCTTCGTTTAAGACGCTCATCAATTCTGTGTTGTTGTCCTACACAGGGGACCAATGGATCTCAACTCTGGGACACTTGCTTTGCTGTACAGGCTTTCCTAGAGGTGACGTAGACCTATTCACTCATACTGACAGTCTTGTTAATGTTGAGTTGTTTAACCTGTTCCGGTAACAGCTGAAATAATGTTTTCAGGCAGGAGCTCAGGATAACCCCAAATTAGCCGAGTGCCTTCAACACGCCCATCAGTTCCTCACCCTCACACAGGTGAGAAAAGCTTGAAGGGATTAGAATAATGCTGATGAAAATCCTACTATCTACCAAAGGTCGACCTGTCACAAATGTTTTGATGTATTTCTGATGTATCTTGGCATCAACATATACATTTATGAAATAATACAGTGGCTTTTGAATGGATTTCCTCTAGCTTAGGGTGGTGGAGCTTTCTCAGAGCATGCGGGACCGTGTTGGCTTTCCAGTTCAGGACAGAAAAAGAAGAAAAGGGTTGCAGGGTTTTCACAAGGCAGTAGGAGTAAGATACGTGTCTTACCATCCCAGTGAGGAAAATCTAATGTGGCAGTGGGCGTGTTTGAGTTTTGCACCACCACAGACAGAGTAGCACATTCAGGTCTGCCAAAAGGTGAAAACGGCATCATGTGAAAATGCTGTAATGCAAGTTGTTTCTGACACCTGACCAGTTTTGGCACTCCACCAGATACCTGAGAATCCTCCTGAATACCAGAAGTACTACAGACAGATGAACAAGGTAAAAAAAAAACATTCCGTATAAGAGCTAACATTTCAAGGACAAAAGGTTTGGTGAAGTCATGCTCCGACCTGTTGAGAAAGTTCTTCTTGTTTCCTTGTTTGTGTTTTGGGATGCAGCTGTTTTATGTTTTTGAGAGCCCACTCCTCTGTGTTTGTCTCTATGCAGGCATACTGTACATTTGTTTTCTTGGGTGAACATACGTAATGTCTTTTCTTCTGTGTGTATACAAGTAGGAACGCATGGCATGCAGGGTCAGAAATTCACAGGAGCTCGGTGCAAAAAATGCCCTTGACAGTTCATAAACTGCCCAGAAAATTGAAAATAAGGCAGCAAAAATGCAGAAGTAGGCTTTTTTCCTTTTATCTTGTTTGCATTTTATTAGGCGAGCTGTAACTGGGGGGTTCGTTCAGTGCATTCTGGGCAGGAAAAACACAAATCAACCAAGTACATCGCCTGAAGCATCATACTGCCAGCAGTAGGAGAAAATGCAGACTTGACCCAAACCACTACCTCAACAAAAATAAAACGATCAATATTTGTGGGGGGAAAAGTTGGACTGGTTTGGGACAGAGGAGAAAACAGCACCATCTGCTTCTCTAAGGCCTGCTGCCAGCCTGCAGCACTGGCAGTGAAGTGTGGGATGTGTGGTATATTATGAGTCAACATAAAACAAATCTTACTGGCACAGCTGCAGTGGTTATTTGCTAATATGCAATGCAGATGGATTGTTTCATAGATAAATAGAATTGCCCCTAAAAAGGACCAAAATGACTCTAAAAATCAGATCAAGGAGGCAAATGATTGAAAAGTGTATTTCTCACCCTGATGGCATATACAGTATGTGTATGTGCATGCTCATGTACATCCTTGTGGATGTTTTTATCAGGGAGGCTTCCCCTTCAGCACCCGTGACTGTGGCTGGATCGTGGCTGACTGCACAGCGGAGGGCCTGAAGTCAGTGATGCTGCTGCAGGAGCTGTGTCCCTCCATCAGCCAGCCCGTCCCCTCTGAGCGCCTGTATGACGCTGTCAATGTGGTGAGTCTGCAGCTGCTCCACATGTTGTTGTTTTTTTAAGTTTTAGACTTTGATAAGCTATATTCTTTTGTGGCGTTAGAAGTTCTATACCAGGAAATGTTGATATGCTGTTAAAAACATTGTGAAATAACTGACATGCATAGTATTGTAGTAAGTCTTCCTTCGCTGCAAGCTTGTGCAGCACTGTCACATTCAAAGCATCAGACTGCAGTCCAAACTGGATTCAGAGTCCTTCTACTCCACTGGAAAAATGAACTTCATAGCAAAGAATTCATAACAAACATATGCTAGCGAGCTTTGCAGCGTTACACCTCTGACAATCTGACCATCTTTATCTCCTCTTTATAGCTGCTGAGCATGAGAAACCCAGACGGCGGTTTTGCCACATATGAAACAAAGAGAGGCGGGAAGCTTCTGGAGCTGCTGAACCCCTCCGAGGTGTTCGGTGAGTCTGGATTTAACGTAGAGATCCACTGATGACATTCCTTCACTGCTGATGCAATTCCATACCAAATATCAATGCAATCAATTATGTTCAATAAATAAATATAGATGGATATAAATGTTTGACGCCAGTTTCATCCATTGGTGAGACCTAACAAGAAGGCAGAAAATGAAGTCACTTTGCTTTGATTGCTTGGTATCAGACTTTGGTGTTATGCAAACGCTCCATTTTGTATCTGATAAGCGCGTCATGCTGTTAGGTGCATCCCTCATTTAACACTCAACTCTAAACCCTGTGGGAACGCGCTTACTTCATAGCTCAGCCACGCCAACGCTGACAGGAAAGCCAGTGTTACTCAGCCTTGAAATATGTTCAGCCACCAGGAGAGGAAAAAGAGAAACAGGGAGCCAATTATAAACATGACATTTCGGTTTCTGTGCAACAGCAGACAGCTGGAAAACATCGTTCACCGCATTCTGGATTATGTGGCAATGTTATTATATCCTCTGTCCTGACAATGCCCTGACAATCAAAGAATGGGGGATTCCCTACACTTTGTTCTGCTTCCTTAAGAAAGAGGATATGTATTGTGAAATGCAGGGCCGCAGAGTTGATCAGCATCCCTGTGCTCTCTCTCTTCCTCCCTCTCTCTCTCTCCCTCCCCCTCACTCCCTCCCTCTCTCTCCTTCTCTCTCTCTGTTGCCCTTTTCACCCTCAAAAGTCCCTTCACACTTCATGTTAGCATTTTCCTCATGCTCAAATCTGCTTGTCACAATCTGCCATATCAAACAACACTCTCTCCCCCACAAGTAATCTGCTCTAACACACCATTTAACTGTCCGCACCCCTCCCACATACACACACACACAGGTGACATCATGATAGACTATACCTATGTGGAGTGCACCTCAGCAGTGATGCAGGCCCTGAGGCACTTCCAGAAGGCCCACCCCGAGCACCGTGCTCACGAGATCAGGTACACACACACGCTCACATACACTATATGCACACTGGAATTGTGTAAATGCATGGCCACATGCATAACAATTGTTTTTCAGCTGAAATTGTTTATTGTATGTGTCAAAAATGCTTTCTCTGTACATTTGTGAGTTATTTTACTTTATGTAAGACGCTCGCACAGTCTGTGGTTTTGCTTCATGGCTCTAGTGTTGAATCGTTTTAAAGACATGTCGTGAGAGTAAAACATGGAAAAAATCACAGACACAAAGACAGTCTCCTCTTCTTTAATGCTAACGTTTCTCAGTTCCTCTGAAGGTTCAGTGTGATGTAAGAGGAGGTTTAGAAGAGGTGAAGTTGGTGGTAGATTGCCAAGGCAGAGGCTGTAAGTCAGTCCACTGTTTTTTGTTTGTTTGTAGGTCCACTCTAAGAGAAGGACTGGATTACTGCAGGAGGGTGCAGAGGCCTGATGGATCTTGGGAAGGGTGGGCCTACGCTTGATATTTTACTACCGACTCTACATCTTATTACCCACCAGACAGATCACACTCATCAAAAACTCATAATCTCCTGCTTGTGCCCAGGTCCTGGGGAGTCTGCTTCACTTATGGAGCGTGGTTTGGCCTTGAGGCCTTCGCTTGTATGGGTCACATCTACCAGGATGAGTAAGGCTGCAGACACTCAACACAAACACAACTCTTTTTGAAGCTTTAAAATTTCTGCTGCACTTGATAGTGGCAGGAAAGATGGGAGAGAAAGGGAATGACGTGATGAATGATATTTGCTAATTTTGAAACATTACAAGTTCACTGTATGTACCTTAGCTTGCTGAGCCACCTGGACGCTCATGAACACTACATAGTTCTTACTAATATACACAAAGCTATTATACATATATGTAGGCACTCTCCCTGCCATCCTTTATTTCTCTCCTCACATACGTACACTGGGTGAAGGCTATGATCCTTTATTATCTTCACCTCTTAAATCCACTTAATTCATGAATGGGAAATGCTGATAAAGAGAGGAGACAGGTTTAAAGAGGCATTTTTAAGTCTTGAGACAATTCAGACATACAGTATATTGTTGACATTTAACCCTAACCTTATTATATATACAGTATATATAATAAAACAGATGTATAATTATATTTAGCTTCTACGACAGACTTCACATGAGTAAAGTAAAACTCTTTTTGCATAATTCTTGACCTCTTTTCACATCTTTTTGAAAACTTTAATATTAAATTCTAATATTTTATTCCTTAACGGTACTGTATATAGCAGGATAAACGTCCCAATCTCAACTCTCCGCTGTTGTTTGTCCTGTGTGTCCCCCTCTCCCAGAGATGTGTGTGTGGAGGTGCAGAGAGCCTGTGAGTTCCTGCTGGACCGACAGATGCCAGACGGGGGCTGGGGGGAGGACTTTGAGTCATGCGAGCAGCGGCGCTACGTCCAGAGCGACACCGCTCAGATCCACAACACCTGCTGGGCTCTGCTGGGCCTCATGGCTGTCAGGTAGAGCAATACTCAACTCAAAAGGCTCAGTGTTTGTGATGGATCACAGTGGGACCGGACGGGTTCAGGTTGGAGTTGGCTGAATTTCTCACTTAATTGCTCGGGTTTGAGTTTGGGTTCCGAAATCTCATCAGGAAATACTGTTATACAGTGGTCCCTCGCTATAACGCGGTTCACCTATCGCGGCCTCGCTGTTTCGCGGATTTTTTTGTGTGTAATTTTGCATGCTTTTTTTTTACAGCGTACAGTATGAACGCGCATTGTGTTCGGCGTCCTGATTGGCTAAGGGAGAACCGCACATGTGTTCTGCGTCCTGATTAGCTAAGGGAGTACAGAATGCGTTCGGCTAGCCAGATTTACATAAATGTTCAATCGCTAGCAGTGTGACTCTGAAGTGCTGTATGTTTGCAAGTTTTCTACCCGAAACCAAGTTTTAAGCTTTTAAGTTTTAAGTTTTAAGTTTAAACCAAGTTTTTCTGGCCCGAAAAAACCCATAATGTCGATGAAACGAACTGCAAGGAAAAAGGCACCTGCGGTCGCACGAAAGTTTGAACTTTGAGAGTGTTTAAATAAGAGAGAACTGTGAGAAAATGTTAATGCCTGTCTGAGAAAAGTGTATAAAAGTCGG
>OMOV01012358.1:2919-14349 GCA_900312565.1 Beryx splendens
GGCTGCCCGCCCCGTTTGGATGGCATCCGCAGGGTCCCGCCTTACTCCGCCTCCACCTTCAAACGCGCCACAGGGGACTCCATGGATGGCTTGCCCTGGATGTACGAGCCTCAGGTACAGATGGCTTTTCTGTCTATATCAAGGGCCAAGCTTCTGCGTTCCTGTTTCTGTGGATAATTGGAGAAGAGAACAAAGAACAAGGCTCAATGGTGCTTTGGCTGGAGAGTTTACGATTATTACTGTGAAGGCTCTTGATAACCACGGTGTCACACCTGCGTGTGTAAAGAACGGGCCTCATTGTTTCTGTAAGATACACCTCCTGCTGCAGTTAATTCAAACACTGTGTCAATGAATGATCATTCTCTCCCTTTGGTCTATTGCATTGTCAATAAAACTTGTCTCTCTGCCTCGCTCTCTCTCCCTATCACCATCATTTCTCCCTCCATTTCTCCCTCCTAACTCCTCCAGTTGACCAGTGGATCTGCTGGAGGTAACATGCAGCCCTTCCCCACAGCTGCCGGGACCCTCCAGAGCCTGGAGGAGAGCCAGGCGGTGCTGGCCGACTACTCAGACTCCATCGTCCTCCAGCGGGGCCAGCTGAACCCCGACCAGCACCAGTCCAGCCCAGGGGACAAAGCCTCCACCTACACCTTGACCAATGTGGTGCCTCTGGCTAATGAATTTCTGCACCTCCATTGGCTGCCATATTTGCACAACATCCGCTTACGCCTCAATAACTACTGCCGAGGCACCGCATATGTAATCACCGGAATGACTACCATGGGCCATACTATACGTAGAGGCAATGTCAACCGATTGGCGGTGCCCAAACACCTCTGGTCGGCCTACTGTTGTCCCAACTTTGACCCCTCTATGCCCTATAAACTCCGGTACAAGTTCCCAACATATGCGGCCTATGGCCTTAATGATGTTACTGACAACTTTGTAACAGAGACATCAACCCAAGGAGTTGAAGCTCTGGTAAAGAGAGAGATGGACGTAGATCAAAACTTTCAACTGTTTGATGGAAACTGTGTTCCTCATGTGTGAAGTCTCTTAGTGGTAGTCACAGAGGTTTGAGTTTAAATGAGTTATAAATCATGTTAAGAGAGAGGGAGGAAAGGTGAGACTGAGATACGTGTAATGACTTGATGCTACTAGTTTTTATGTAAATGCTCACCAATAAAATCATAACTATATATTTGAACAAGGTTATATTGTTTTATTTACTATAAAAATACCAGATAACACAGTTTCATCCATGCATTCAAGGATTTACGTATGAAATAGCCATTCTAGTTGAAACCAGAAGAAGTGTATGATAATATAAGAAAAAGCAGCATCTCGGCTCAGATACATGATCTCACTTTAGAAAAAAACAAACTGTAATTTTCATCTTCTGTTTCTCCTCTAATAGCTTCACCATTGTGAGCAGCTTAATCGAGGCATAGGAAACATAGAATCATTACATTACGCTTGCTTGTGCCTCATCAGTCTTCTTTGGAATAGTTCATACTTGTTAGTGCGATTATTTTGTAGCGAGAATACACACTAACAGATTGTATATGTTTTAACAGTGATGGTATTTCATGATTGAGTTGATTTAAAATCATTGAACAGATTTTGGTCATCCTGAAACTGTTACAATAAATTCTTGCCTGCCTTGCCTGATGTGCAGTAATAAAGCTTTACAAACTGTTATTGAGCTGTTATGAAGTTTTAATTCTTCTGACACGTTCCCTTTTCACGAAATAATGCAAATAATACAAACATTTCTGTGATATTATGCTGACTTCTCATGATCATTCACAAAAAGAAGAACTTCATTAAAAGCAGGGTGCAACATGAGGGCCCTTTCAAGTTAACACTGTTTTTCTGAAGTCTGAATAAGTTCTGTAACCAGCACATCTAAAAACAGCCTAGGCATTAAAAATTGTTGTGTGGTTCATGAGTGAGCCGTCGGCTCTTTTCTCCTGTCTGGCCCTGCTCTTTTAAAAGAAACAGTGATCACAACAAGGCCTAAATTCAGCTGACCCTTTCTACACCTTTATCCACCAATGAGAGTGGCCATAGCACTCCTTGCTATTGGCTGTATAGTTACTGGAGTAGCCAGCCAGCAGTGGGTGGACCTGCAGAGGTGTAAGGTGTGTATGGTTTTGCATATTGAGTCCCGATTAGAGAGAGCCGAGGATGAAGCTTTACTCAGCTGCTGGTAAAGCCTTTGTGCTCCGCGGGCAGATACAGAAACACATTAAATTATACATAGAAGCTCACAGAGATACACACTTGTAAAAAGACGCTTCAGGAACATCAGCGTTGTTTTGGGGGCTCTTCGTCTTCCTTCAGAAATACTCTGCTGACACACATTCAGGACTGCTGTTAACTGGTGTGACCTTTTGTAAGCCGTCCCAACCATGGTATTCTGGGCGCAGACGGCCTTCGTGCTGGTCACCACAATAACATCAGTGGTGAGAGGTACTGTGGAGAAGCAGCTGTCTCCAGAGTGCAGAGAATTCCTGTACATGGGAACGCCGCCGTCAGGGCTGGAGCACCACTCCCTCCAGTTCATCTGTCAACGTTACAACAACAAGCCGCGCTATGTGACGCTCTACAACACCGTGGACCACATCCCCGTCTACTCTGCCTACACCTTCAAGCGCTCAGACGGGGAGAAGTGTGTGGATGTGCCCTGGATGTATGAGCCTCAGGTAAAACAAATATGGGGTTAGACAGGGAGAGTTAAGAGGGGATAGATTACAGAAAGTTCTTTTAACATGAGCAGCAGTGTCATCCAGAGGCCATAATTTTTCATGTAATCATGTCTGTATCCTTGTGTAAATGTTTCAATTGATGTTAGACCTTATGCAATGAGATCAGGTCCTCAGACTTGACCCCCCTCCCTCTACCCGCATTATCTCAATTGTACTGGGTCTGTCTGCCCACACAGCTATCCACATCCTCTGATACAGGCGAGATGCAGCCATTCCCACGTGGCTACATGCACATGAATTTTGAAGATGCCCAGGCAGTTCTAGACGACTACGCAAACGCCATCCTCTACGAGCGTGGTGCCCTCAACCCAGATGAACACCAGGCTGACCCCGACGACAAGGCCTCCACCTACACCTTGACCAATGTTGTGCCTCTGGTGCCCGAGTTCAGCGATGACGGCTGGAACAAACAGGAGCATATCATCCGCAAACGGCTAAACAATTACTGTCACGGAAAGGCCTACGTGGTCACGGGAATCACCACCTCGGGAAAAATGATCCGCCGGGAAAACATCAACCGCGTGGCAGTGCCCACCTACATGTGGTCGGCCTACTGCTGTGTTAACTACGACCACAATGCACCTTACGATGAGCGCTACAAGTTCCCGTCCTTCGCTCACTATGGCCTAAATGAGAAGGAGAACAACCAGGTGCTGGAAATCTCCATCCAGAAGCTGGAGGACTTCCTCAAGAAGTCCACCTTTGTGGAAAAGAACTTTCAGATCTTTGTAGACGACTGCATTCCCCCAGCCTCCAATATAGCTCATTAAGAAAAATATCTAGCTATATGTCTGATGTGTGCCATTTTGCCTTACCCATAGTTATCATCTTGTTTCTCCTCTAATAGTCTCACAACTGTACAGTGAGCACCTTAATCGAAGCATAGAAAACATAGAATCATTACATTACGTTTGCTTGTGCCTGATCAGTCTTCCTTGGATTAGTTCATATATGTTAGTATGATTATTGTGTAGTGAGATACACACTAACATATTGTATGTTTTAACAGTGATGGTACTTTATGATTGATCAATTGAATTAAAATCATTCAACAGATATTGGTCACCCTTAAACTGTAACAATAAAGTCTTACCTGCTTTGCCTGATGTGCAGTAATAAAGCTTTACAAACTGTTATTGAGCCGTTATGAAGTTTTCATTCTTCTGACACATTCACTTTTTACAAAATAATGCAAATAAATGTTGGCTCCATCTAAAAAAAAACAGGAAAGAACATGACAATAACATCTCACTCACAGAGGCAGAAGACCAGATCTGTCTTCCTGTGGTCTCACCCATTATCTCTATATCTGTGATGAATTCATGCTTCCCTATTCATATCTCTGCCTTCTTTTGGTCTACATGAAACAATCACATATAATGCATTATATACCACATGCTCTAATGATGAATCACCAAGCCTATCATAGCTTAAAGCTTTTAGAGTCACTGTGAGTCACTTTCCTTCCTCAAGACACACAGCAGTCTCTGGATCTTAGGTGGGGTTTTTTTTTCCAGGTGAACAAAGCAGAAAGAGAAGGTGGAGGATATGCTGTAAAGATTCAATACCTCTGTTTTCTTTCACCATGGCCAGAGCTAATGCAGGGGTCTGCTTTGCATTCAGTGAACCTGGAAGAATGGGAGGCAGAGTAGTGTGGAGTTCGGGGATCATAGTCAGCTTCTGTCCTCTGATAGGCCTACACTGATGAGCACTGAAACAGATTCAGTTTCTCTTTTTCAAGCTCTTACTCTCGCTCCCTCTGTCTCAACAGAACCAGAAAACTATAAGATTGAAAGCAAAATAAATTTTTTTTGTGTAGAACATAAAGGAGAGGATAACTTAGCCTACAGTATGTGTATGAGTGACTGTCATGCCTGCTTCATACTTTTCTCTGCAATGCCGTTATCTCAAAGTGCTCTCAACCACAGATAACATTCACTGCTGTTGAATTTACTGGCACTGCACGTATGGCACTTTGAATATATGGAAAAGGCTTTACAATGGGAGTCCAGTTTGTTGGAACTACGAATGAAGCAAGAGGGGAAATGTTGTTAAGCCTGACAGAGCTGGGACAGAGGTCTTGGCTGCTGTAGCTTGTCAGAGAATTCTGGTAGCGTTGTGTGTTAAGGCGGGGTAAGAGAAATACAAACGCGTACTTGGAGCGATAGAGAGGTCCGAAGGCACATACAGGCTGCGAGATAGTGGAAGACAGAGCTGCCCTGACGATGCTCATATCAGAAAGCGGGGCCATGCCTCTGGCAGTTGTTGTGACCCTGCTGACCTGTGTGTTGCTACAGGAGGCCCGAGCAGGAGTGGTGGGGGACTTCAACCATGTGGAGCGCTGTAAGGACTCTCTGTACATGGGCACCCCACCGCGAGGCTACCTCAGCAACTCCTTGAAGAAGATCTGCCAGCACTACGAGGACAAGCCGCGCTATGTCACCCTTTATGACTCCCACAAGCATATCCCCATCTATTGCGCTTATACCTTCAAGAAGTCAGACGGGGAGAAGAAGGTGGACTTCCCTTGGATGTTTGAGCCCCAGGTGAGTTTTACTGTGAAACTTCATTGGGAGTCTAAGTGTTCGTTTGAGTGCAAGTTTTAGTACAAATCTCCGTCTGGGTTTTGATCCAAGTCTGAGTAGGCTACATGTATCCAGTGTGACCAATTGTGTGGTCTCTGTGTATGTAATTATATTACATATGCTACACTGTACTGTAACACAACTGTGCATTTGTGTATGCACACTCAGGTGTATTCAACAAGGAAATTGTTGTTTTCAGACAAAGAAAACATATTGCATAAATTCACACCCAACTGCCAGCTTATAAAACCTGAGGAATATCGTAATATCGAATACAATCCTCAGGTTTTACTAGGGCAAAAGAGTAAGCTTCAGATAAGCTGCTTTATTGCCTGTGAATTGGTACAAGATCATGTCATATCGCATTCACATAGACGGTTCATTATGTATTTATGCAAATTGTTAACTTGCATTTCTTTTTAATTGGGAGTATATGTAAATGTGATTGTATGTAAATGTGAGTCAGTAATCAATTTAGTTTCATCAATGGAAAACTTAATAGCTTTCATTCTCATCATCATTGTTTTTCTCACGTAATTCTTTGTCTCTCTAGCTGGCCTCAGATAAGGGCAGCAGTAACATGGAGCCCTTTCCTCAGTCCTCTCACATGCATATGAACTTCGAGGACACCCAAGCGGTTCTGGAGGACTACGCCGATGTGGTTCAGTATGAGCGTGGCCACCTAAACCCCGACGAGCACCAGGCTGACCCACTGGACAAGGCTTCCACCTACACCCTGACCAACGTGGTGCCTCAGATCAGAGAGTTCAACATGGGCCCCTGGGCTGAACACCAGGAACTCATCCGCAAACGCCTCAACAACTACTGCCGGGGCAAGGCCTTTGTGGTCACTGGGGTCACCACCTCCGGGAACATGATCCGTCGGGACAACCTGGACCGGGTGGCTGTACCAGAGTACATGTGGTCGGCCTACTGCTGCACTGAGTTTGACCAAAACGCACCGTATTTTGTGCGCTACAAGTTCCCTGTGTTTGGGTCATATGGGCTCAACGACCGCATCAACAACATCATGGTAGAAGTTCCTCTCAAGAACCTGGAGAAGTTCCTCAAGGGGAGAATGAACGTGGACAAGAACTTCCAGATCTTCTACAATGACTGTGTGCCAGATGTTTGAGATAAAGTGGGTTTTAGCTATAGTTCTCTCTAATAATTCTGATTGATTCTGTATTAAAAATTATTTGCCATGACATGACTTTAGAGGTTTGGGCTTAGCAGTTCAGATAAATACTAATTTGAGCGCAAAATGGAAATGAGATGTGTTGTGAAATGTAATTGCAAGCAATAAAATGAGGAATTGACTTGACTCTGTCTCATACAGTTCAATAAAATCCAGTGTCAGTTGATCAAAACTTTTCTGCTGTTAGGAAATGGAACTGGTTTTCTCCATTTGCAGCGCCTAAACTGAATGAATCCTCTCTAGGTAAGAAATATCCACAGTAGTGGGTCGCTGAACCCTTCTCACTAAAACAGTTGTGTCCTATTTAAATACCAATCCAGAGTCTTTGATCACAGAGCTTCATTTGCATATTGCCCTCTGGGTAACAATCTGATGTGAGGTGAAGAAACACATGGATCTAAAGCTTTTATGTTCCCGGCTAATAAAAGAAAGGGCATTGTTTAGGTAAATATATTTAATACATATTACATAATACAGAATTTAATGGAGCCATATGGAGCCATTAATCATTTAGTGGTTTCTTAGTCCAAATACTTTGTCAATAATGATTCCATCCACATGATGGCACTGCAGCTCCTTCAAAACACTGACACTGGCCATGTAGTACCAATTTATGTTGTTTGTCTGTGATATTCTGTGATCCTACTCCAGCAGTAAACACTCAGCAGAAATCTACAGCATGAAATGACACATTTTGCCATAATACAGATTAACAAATTCATTTGTGGATCTGAAACAGAGATGCCTGAACATGTCATGTTAGTTCACTATCCCTTTCGGGCTGTCTGAGGCAGACACAGGTTATAAAATGACGACTGATCCAGAGACGAGACTCTTTTCCACGCCACCCATCCTCGCCTCTGCACCTCCGCCTTGTCCAGCGGGCATCCGTAGTAGTGAGGGTCGACGACTAGCACATAGCTGCCCTTGTCCCCAGTGCACACCCCTATTATCCCCTTAGATGAGTTGTCCCTGTCCCCTCCCATCATGACTGGAGACCCGTGCTTCTGGAAGTGCAGATGGAGCTCTTCCACTGCCACCTGCTCCAGCTCTGCCCCTCCACCCCTAACATGAACCACCTTGCAGGGAACATCATAGAAGTAGTCAAGGACCAGGGAAGCTTCAAATGTCCCTATCCACTCTCTGGAACCTGAAAACGAGGCGGGCTTGTCCCCCATGGAGACCAAGGCTTGCTGGATCTCGGGCAGGCTTGGTGGGGGCCTGCATTGGCCCTTGGGTGGGGACCAGTTGTGGCACAGCCAGGAGGCCATCGTCTGAGTGGTGCGGTAGCCACATCCCCAGCCTCTGTCGTCTTGCCCGTCGCAGCCATAATGGAAGTAGAGGCACTCTCCTTTTATCAAGGAACATTTCAGAGGGTCTGCAATTGGGCTAGGGAGACCAGTGTGGACGCTCCTCAGTAAAGTTTTGGTCCAGTTTGTGTTACCGGTGGTCTTCTTCATATTCTTCTCCTCTCCAACTGTATTCTCTCCCCAGTCAATCTCCTCCTCTGCTGCTGTCACCTTTTTATCCATTATCACAGTTTGTCTCTACCAGAGCACACATTTCACATTTAGCCTAATGTATTTACGAAATAAAATTAAAAAAAAAACCTTCTAGCTTTTCGCAGTTGTTTGGTGTTACTGCAATCAATGTCCCTCTATGCACTTGCAATAACGATTGAGTTCCGCTTCGCATTGTTCGCACTGTTGGTGCTGCCTTCAGTGGCTCTTCGTCAGCTCCAACTTCTGAGTGAAACAGACGTAAATACAACTCGTCGCGCTTTTGGTCGAAAATAACAACATGGAACCTGTAACAAAAGTAGTTTTTTTTTGGTGGCTGTTGTTTTGTTTTATAGAAATTAAGTGGTTCACAGCTAGCTTGTGCTGCAGCGGCAGAATGAAGAGGAGAAATGCGCATCAGGCATGTAATTGATGTTTTAATTAATTCATTAGTCAAAATATGTTGTGTCTCCATCGTATTTGCCATCAATTGTTGACATTGCTTGCATGCGCCCGAAACACTACGTCTTGGCAACTCGGTTATCATAGAAAATCACAATTTTCCCAGTCGTATTCACTGTTGGGATTGTTTACGTATGATCAGATCGGAAATACAATATTAACGCCAGTACGTGAAGGCAGCATATTCGCCATCCAGCTGCACGCCGCGCACAACACACCTGTAAATATGTTTCGCTAATGACTTTTAACCTTTCTTTTCTCAACAAAAATGGCGACCAAGTTCAAATATCCAAATTCCCTCTTCTATTTGATGCTCTCACAGTGTCTGTGCGGCGTTTCTTTTGCAAAGGAAGGTGCTTTACAAACTCTGGACGAGGCACTTGTAGTAAAATGTGAAGAAGTCCGAATGAGAATAACCGTGAAGCGAGAGTTTTTCGAAGAGAGGCGTATCCCGTTCACACATGAATATCTTCGACTGGGAGAAAACTCCACACAGCAGGGCTCCTGCAGACCCGTTTCAGAGGGACCCGTGTCTGCATCTGAAATGGTCGTCTATGCTGGACTACAAGAGTGCGGGACTGAGTCCAGAGTAAGACCAGCGGGATAAAATGAGAGTGACGGGTGGAAGGGCAGGGATACCCCGGTTAAAATGAAAGGCCTGGCTGTAGTCACTGCTCACACTCTGACACGTGACTGCTGAAGACAAGACATTCAAAACCTCATGGGAATTTAAGAATGAAACACAATGTCTAATTTATAGTATAGGATTTTATAAGAATGTAGAATTGCCTATAGGATATTTAGCCTAAAGTCATTATCCATATTTTAATCTACACAACAGCGCCTCCCTCTGACCACCTGAGTTCTGCCTTTGCCATCATTATCCAAAATGAGTAGCCAATGGCTGCTGAGAACTTGTGAATACTTTTTATTTTCTCATCCATTCATTCATTGGTACTTGTTAATATCCAGGTTCACGGGGAGTGGCTTGTCTATTCCAACCAGCTGGTGCTGTTTCCTGCTGTGATTCCCATCTCTGGCGGCGGTCTGATAGTCAGAGGGGCAACCACTGTTGTACCTATTGAGTGCCATTATAAGAGGTGAGGCGGGTGCCACATTAGTGCCAGTGTATGAAATCCTGTGTGTACCTGCAGAATAATCAGAACACAATCATTTGTCTTTATTAAGGTTACTTTACATTTTATAGGAACAAAGTTGTAGTTGCAGTTTTTTCCCCAACTGCAGTCCAATGTAACTGGCTACTAACTGTCTGCCCCTCTGTCTACCACAGGTTAAACCAAATTTAACCTGTGCCTTTCTCTCTGTGGCAGCACAGAAAGCAGAGAGTGAGCGGAGAGCCTGTAACCCCGACCTTGCTGCCCATGACCTCCACTGTCAGTGCCTTTGGCCTGCTGCACCTCTCCCTTCGTACCATGACAGGTGAAACTACGATCTGACTGTAGCTAAGTTCAGAGATCTCCCTGACAACAGTAAAATGCAGCAGTAGTGCTTGTACTTGGAATGCAGCTGAAACTGGGACTGAAAAAAAGAACAGAGAAATGAATATCTGCCTATCCTCCTTTGCAGATGACTGGACCTCTCCACGTAGTTCCTCGGTGTACCAGCAGGGGGAGGTAGTGTTTCTGGAGGCCAACGTCGTTGCCCCTCTGCACCCTCCTCTCAGGATCTATGTCGACTCCTGTGTCGCTACGCTGAAGCCTGACCCTCTCTCCTTGCCCAACTACATGTTTATCACTAACCATGGGTCAGTCACGTCCTCTGACTGACCCATGGTCAAATTTGAGTGAAAACAATACTGATTTATGGATTTTATGCACAATTTAGTGGCGACTTCACTCCAAAGTTTGCTTATAGCACAGTGACCTCATCCAAGATTTCAAATGTAAACTGAAATCTGTGCTTTAAACACATCTAAGTGGTGGGACACACATCACGACTATGTTTCACTGGGATCATGCAAGTGTGTGTTGCTCCTCCGTTACAGATGTCTTATGGACAGCGTAGTGCCAAAGTCGTCCTCTAAATTCCTCCCGAGGGAGCACGATAACAGACTGCGCTTCAGCGTCCAGGCCTTCCACTTCAGCCAGGAGTCCGGAGACCAGGTAGCGGCACCCGACTAGACGATTGCTCGATCATCACTATCTGAAGGATTACCGTTATTTGAATGACTGTCTTTATGAGCACAAACATGTTATTGGTAGCTCATAATTTACTTATCCTATAGGATTTTTTTTGTTTTATTGTTTGTCAAGTACTTTTTGGGAATATGCGATATAAATAAAGATTATTATTTGTTATATGATATTGATATTGAAATGTTGAAATTGGTCCCCAGAATCAAAATGGATTTTGTTATTTATGCTTTCTTGTTGCAGATGTTCATCAGCTGTCACCTCAGGGCCACTCTTAAACAAACCCCACCTGACCGCCTCAACAAAGCCTGCTTCTTCCACAGCCCCAAATTCAGGTTAGGCTGCCGAAGTGTTGGCAAATTAGTTTATCACCTTTTGGCCATGCACTGACATAATGCATATTTCCTTAGCTGGATTGCATGTTGCAGTGCAGGGCATCACAGCTAACAAGAGATTTCTGTCATTCAGCTGGCGTGCCGCAGAGGGAGACAGTGCTCTGTGCAAATGCTGCGAGTCTGAAGACTGCTTTAGACAGACTGGAGGGAAGACTGATGGGCACACAGAAACAGGTTGCTCGGAGGGTGTTGTACTAGATGTGCTGATAGCAAATGATAGCATGACCGTAGAAGCTTGTGTATGCAGTGATACATGACTTGTGCTGTATCGTGATGATTTGAAATCAGTAGTACATATATTTTCTTTTACAGAAAAGGAGAATGAGGCAGACCCAACAGTTGGGACACTCAACACCCTTCCTCTCTC
>OMOV01012359.1:9174-23036 GCA_900312565.1 Beryx splendens
TTAGGCTTTCTATTATGGCTTGTTTCATCCAGTCTTGCAGGCTCCATTTTCAAAGAAAACCAGTGTTATTTATTAGAATTCATGCATTTCTTGTGTTTTGGGCAGAAGTGGGCAGAAGTCCAGATTGTGAAATGGCATGAAGACTGTAAGTAGCTTACAAAAGATATGAGTGAGGTTACATGGGCGCATTTACCATTCCTGAATGAACACCTGACTTTGTTTATACCTTCTGGTGAACTTTGGGGTGGCTATGATTTTTCTGGCCCCTTCTGCACCACATATTAACATGGTCAACTGAAATAAACTTTGGGCAGAAGGTACAAGGATGCAGTAGTGGGGAGACGGTTCTTAAACCAGAAGGCCTGGGGTCAAGCCTCTGTGCTGGCTAGCATCCACCCTGCTGATTGTTGTTGAGCAAGACACTGAATCCCCACCAGCTCCTAGTGAGCCTAAATTTCCATGACAACTAAAAAAGGATAACACAGTAAGAAATTAAAAAAAAAACATATCAAATTAACATCAGTAAGAAATTGTGGATACCTAACCTAACTTCAAGCTCACTGTTCTTCATCATACAGGTAAAGTTGTCGACCCTAAATAGCCAAGAATGAAGATTATTAATGTTTAAAGTCTGTAGGGGAAAAATGAGTCTCACCCTTGTGGGTCAAAATGAATGAGCATAGGTTCAATAGTCTTCCATGAATTCTTTATTCAGACATGTCTGGAGAGAAAACCTTAAGCACACACACTCAAGTGGACTGCAGGATATTCTCTGAAAAAGAGTAGAAATGTCAGTTTCTTTATACATTTCAGTTGCTTTGTTCATCCTTTTCTGAGAAGTCAATATATGGCTAATGTAATATGCACACTTCAAACTAGTCAAAACCAGTTCTACAATACACACTAACAAAGTCTATTCTTACATGATATCTCTAACAATATCTGTAACAACACTAGTCAGAGGGCTAAACTTCTACGTCATACATGCACTCATGACAGCAGCACGAGTTCTTCATGTGATCCGGACATGATCACACAAAGATCCTTTACTGAATACTCCACTATGATATTCAGGGCAAAGGACACAGTGTTCTATTTTATTTCCTACAAGTCATTTGCATAAATCACCCCAACAGTAATGGGGAAGGCAAGCAAAGAATGTACTCTACGGAGGAAATTCTCACCCTATCACCCTCTTATAAAAGTTATGACAGTCTAGGGGTTACATTAGCAATAACAGCCTCAGTCAAAGTCTCTATCCTTGAAAAGATAATAAGATGTAAAAATGATGTGAAAATTTCCATATAGCATAAACTTTCATTAGCACCTGCACCCCATTGCAGAGCCAATTTAGGCATAAGAGGCAATGTCAGAATCATACATTAGGAAATACAGAGGATGTGATGACAGAACTTTCAGTTATTTCAATATATTTTTAGGCATGACTCTGAGGTTAGGAAATTCAGATGTTTAGTGCTGAAGAAATGATGATAAAGATAGTTTGTTAATGTTATATTTCACAAGTGACTTAACTGTGTGTATCACCTAGTGGCGATCATGCTGGTGACATTACCAACCTCCTTAGTCCAGTTCCCGTTGCACAGAAATTCAGTTATATTGATGGAACATCTGGGGACAGCCAGGCTTTACATATAATACATAACTGCTATGATATCTTAGCTGTCTGCAAATACTTAGCAGTGTCTTTCCACTGTCCACCGTCCACCACTGTTATCACCGTGCGATTTACTTCTTTATTTACGTCTGCACCCTCTCCTGAGTGAACAGCACCATTTCGTGAAAGTGCACCATATGTGACGGAGAGAACCTTTTCAGTACGATTATGTGTAACCTTGCCTAGAGAGGCTTATCTGTGACTCATGACATTTGGCTAATTGGAACACTCAAACAGTGTGGTGGATTACACACACCCCACCTGAGACTACGGGTCCTGCTCCTCAGGGTAAGGTAAAGGCCATCGGTCTCCTGGCCTTTAGCTCCCTCAGTGACCAATTTATTTTCGTCTTGTTCACCCTGATTATCCGTCTCCTCCTCTGTTGTGGGCACTTTCCATGGCGCCTCTGGCATACAGTAGCTAGACCTTTCCTGGAGTTATCTGGCAGAGGACATTCAGGTAAATATAAGCAGTATATTAGCATGCCAATATTGATTATGTGTGTCTTAAACTGCTCTTGCTGACGCATGGATCCAAGCACAATCTCCATGTAGCAACCGAGCTTGGCTGTTTAATCCTGGAATAAAGCCCCAGCTGTTTTTGCTGGAGGTTTCACTGGATAGCATGTTGCTGGTAGTCAGCGCTTGCTAGTTGAGACAAATTTCAGACTCTCTGCACTTCAGCCCCCACACATTTGTCCCAGAGTCTTGACTTTTCTGACACCTTTTCCGCTGCTGTCTCACACAGGCCCACTTCTGTTTTACTGCAATTAGCCCTTGCTGGCCCTTCCATCACACTTGCCATGTTTTGGATTATCTTCTGGTGCCACCGTCTCCTATGGGAACCCAGCACCTGGACCTTGATAGTATATGAGTTCTGTGCTCAGCGTTATCTCAGTGCCACCAGCAAGGCACTTGGACCCATGCATCACCTTCACCATACTCGCAAAGTAAACCTCCCAATGTAAGTTTAATGATTGTTCTTCACTGAATGCTATTCATGCTCTGTGGTCCTGCAAGCGCGTTGATTGCTCCAAAATTACATCCTCACAACAAAAAAAGTGGACAGAGAAAGTAGTTTCATTCCCTGGCAAGATTCCTCCAGCCAATCAGAAAACAATTCCAAGTGAAATTAGACCTGTTTCCTACCCAGTTATTAGGAAACAAAAGTTTCCTAAATGAATTAATCAGGAACAGCAATAATCTGCAGGCCCTTTGTCTCACTAAAACATGGTGAAAACCCCTAGTACTTATCTAAATCCAAACACGCCTAGTGGCTCTGTGCACACAGACAAACCACACATTGATGATTGTACTGGTGGATTGGCTGTATTTGACTGACACATTAGCAGAACTAGTTCACTGTCCCCATCCTCTTATAAGCACATTACCTTTAAACTGCATGGGTGCAAACTTCTGGCAACAGCTGGTATACCGTCCTACAAAACCTAATGGGGCATTTCTTTCAGATTTATATGAATTACCGACTCTACTCCTCATTGTTTTGCCATCAACTGTACTTCTGGAAGATTTTTAAAATGTCAATTCCAAGGGCATTTGGCTACCCAATTTTTAATACCCTTGTGTGTCCCATTGTGCTGGAAAATCTCCCTTCATCATCTTCATATCTCACTGTCAGCATGTGTGCGCCTCCCAAAGTCGCAAATGATCCCCGCTTCTGATGCCAGATGATGCCACAGTGTCATCATCCTTGACTTCAGTGCAGCCTTTGACAATCTAGCACTCTCTCCTCATCTGCCACCTTAAGTCCTCTCTTGCGCACAACATCGCTCTCAGACGCACGCAACTTCGCTGACAGACAGTAATAGATCTCCCTAAACAAGAAATCCACCACCGCTGCAGCGAGCTCCACCTCACAACCAAATGCATTATCTATGACAACTGCTTATTCCTCACCGACTGCCTGCCTTAAGAGGAAATGATCTTCCTCAAACTCAACCGCGATAACTCTGAAATCAGAATTATCACCGCTACCCCCCCAGCTCTGTACCATTGTCACTTCTTTGCAAGTCCACAACCTTGGCACCATCCTGGATTGCATCTTTGCCACTTCATCGATGTGCTTGGAAGAGGAAGATGCAAATACCGCCTTGTTAAAAACCTGAAAAATGCTTCCTGCGTCAGTCTGGCAACACCTGTTCATTTCACTGCTGAGAACCTAATCAACATCTTCATCACCTCCAGATTTCATTACAGCAACAGCATCCGCTTTATATCCTCAATAAACTTCAATATGTTGAAAATACTGTTGCCTCTATGATTGCGTGTACCTGTTCAAGGAATCATAACATGTCAGCTCTCCCTAAAAATTCTACAATTCATACTGAGGAAACAATATGGAGCACCTAGACAACATATGGCACAGTTCAGCTGGTAAGTCAGAGGAGGCATGTGCTTCCATAGTGCTGCTGTCTGTGCAGAGCTCACCCATACTCTGTATAGATCTGTTCCCTTATAAAGTGCTGCTCAGGGATGACAGCCATCAGTTCCACTTTTCCTGTCAGCCTCTCTACAATTCTGCCACATTTTGCCCTAGCTGTCATGGCCAGCTCTTTGTGAACAGACTGCAGAGAATCTGCTGGATAAACACAGCAAAATTGAAAATGAAACTTGGCAGGACACACACACACACACACACACACACACGCACACACACACATGAACACACACACTGTATCTTAGAAACCAAGGCAAACACTTGTGAATAACCTACTGTCGGCAGTTGTCCTTGAAAATGAAAAAAAAATGAAATAGAGGGGGATAAAGAGAGTCTTTCATGGCTGCTGGCTGCTGAGCTGTTTCTCAGAGATGAAAATAATAACATCACTCAAACAACTGAAGCCTTATTCAGAATTTTGTTTGGTTGCAATTGAGGTTGAAATAAATTATTTTGTGACTGGTTGAATGCGATGCATAGTTCACACAGTAAACACGACGTACAAGATCATTTAAATGTTGCATATTCAAGTTCCCATCAAGGTGATGGTGTTATTTAATACTCACACATAGAATTTACTGTTCATGCTCTAACCATCTTTTTGTTTCTCTTTTTTTTTTAAAGATTTATTTTTGGCATTTTATGCTTTATTGAGAGTGAGTGAGTGAGAGAGAGACAGGAAGGCATGGAAGAGAGAGAGAGGGGAGGACATGCAGCAAATGACCGCAGGTCGGACCCGAACCCGGGTCGCTGTGGGAAGGACCGAGCCCCAAATGGCACACGCTCCACTCGGTGAACCACCGGGGCGCCCCTTTTTGTTTCTCTTTAATGGTGTAACACCTCCCTGCTTCTTGCCAGCTACTCTGTAAATTTGATTTAATTCCCAAGTAGTGGCAATAATGAAGAGGTTGATTTATTTTGTTATAATTGGAGCACCCAGGTTTTTTTATTGAGCAATCATTGGTAAGATCTGATATTGTTAACTTGGACTATATTTTTTACCCCATTCCGTCTGTTTATCTGTTTGTCTGTTAGTAGGATATCTCAAAACATCATGAATGGATTTGCACAAAACCTTGTGGGAAGGTTGGTCATGGGGCAAGGAGGAACTGGTTCACTTTTCATACCAATTGGCCAAAGGGGGCATGGCAATGGATGTGGGTTCTCACTAAAAGGCATATCACTTCCGAACAGATTCATGTAACCCTATGAAACTTTGCATGCCTCTCAGCAGACATAAGAAGAGACAATTTCCAGTTTAGATCCAACCGCCCTGACAATTTTCCACCTAATGTGAAACAAGTTGGTAATGGGTCATGGAAGAAATTATTAACTTTTGTGGAAATGGCATATCTTGACAATTGCATAGCATTGGCTGATGGCGGCTTGAATTAAAATGATTCACCCGCCATTTAGTCACGCTAGTCAACGCTGAAGTGGTAATTGGACAAAAAGATAGATCACACTCCATAGCTGGACAGCTACACCTATAAAGGAGAGGTCATGCTTTCTGCACTAGTGGAACATTCACAGGATGGTCTCATTAATTGTTTTTATTTCAAAACAGCCTCTATGCCTCTCACCTAATCAAATGCAACCTATTTTTATTACTTATGTAAGTAAATGCAATACTGACAGTTACGTGTGACTATTACCTTTTCATCTCTTCACAATGGTAACATCAAAACTGTTATGAATATACTGTAGGTTATTATGTTAGTTTGAGTGTCTCTTATAATGGTTGCAGCAGAAATGAAAGGAAACAATGTAGAATGAATATAAGGGTCATAAGTTCTTTATCTATCTTTACAATGTGGAAACAAAATGTTTAACAGGTTATTCTATTGCTATAATATGAAGGTCTCTATATTACACTTATCAGTGCAGTGGTTATAATCAGTGTTTTTTATAGTATAATGTTTTTGTTATAATTAGTAGTTATTATAGTTAAACAACATTGGTTGATTAGTACAGTAATTAAATAAAAAAACAAGGACTTCCAGATTGTCAGCATAATGATGTGTTTTGCACAAGAACTATTCAGCATGAGTTATTCACAAACATTTATTTGCTTCAACTGCTGACACAAACTGACAATGTAAGTGAAATTGTGAATGAATATGCAGCTGATTGGCTGTGGCAGACAAGCCATTTGCATTACATACTGAAACTGAGCTGGATAAGGATGAGGCTTGTGAGTCTACAGGAGGGCTTGTACAATAAACCCTCTGAGTGTAGGATTGCTTTCAGAGTGCTGACTGGCTGTCCTCATGGCACTTTATTTCCTTCTGCTTCCATAAACTTTTTCAGGTTCAGCTGTATTCATGTGGAAGCAGGCAGAAGGATGTCGTTCAGGAACATGTTCCCCCAACGATAAGTAGAATCCTGCTTGCAGGGTGAAGAGTCTATCCTTCCCCTTTTGATCCTCTTAACCTGTGCCGTATGTGATCTGAAAGTAAAATGTGATTGACTTGGCACACAGCCAGGCAGGGGGGTTTGAGTGCTTCTAGAGTGGAGCACATGACTGCAGGGAATTCGAAGTTTAATTAAGGAACAAGCCTTTTATTATTATTATGTCTCAGCTTCCGGTCACTCACTGGTCAACTGACCCTGTAAGAAGTGGAGTGGGTTATAAATCTGGAAATTGCATTAACTCTTGGATAAATTACACTGACGGAGTGAAAGTTACTCATTGTTTTGGATAATTCTTCGAGTGATATCAAACACCATCACTTAAGTAAGGGAATCAACCTCAAAGGTATTTTACAAGATACATCATGTGCAGTGAAGTAAAATTAACATCAAATCAAAAAACAATACCATAATTTCAAATTAAAACATGAAAGCAATCAGACTAATCATCGTTCTTAGAGTGTAGGACAACCTTTAACGGTCTGAGAGCAGTGATTATCTTCTTCTTCTGTTCTTTCAAGTGAACATTGTACAAACCAGTTTGTCAGGGAAGCTGGGACATGGATTTGCCGTGCTGGAAGTGTCAAAATGCTTTCACACGTCGGGCCCGTTGATCAAGGAGAAGACTGCGTCCGAGAAGCGAGATCCATCTGGTGTCAATGCAATAACCAAATGTCTGTATCCCTCTATGTCACAGTCACATGTGGGTGATATAAAGGGAGCAAGTTGAGGTCAACCAGTGTGATATTCAGTAAATTCATGATAGGGATCTGGGAGGAAGGATCACAAAGGTCCCATAGCCTCATCACCCACTCTTGAATGGATTTTGGTTTGGGGTCTTACTTGCTAATAATGCATCATAGAATTCTGTATAATTCTATAATCATTGCAATTATTTGTGCATAATGCACTATTGACTGTGTGAGTCTGGGTATGGTCAACCTGACACACACACACACACAACATATATACAGTGAAAGACATCTGTGATAGGCTCCAAACTGCTTCCTTCCTTTTGACAGCATGCAGCTGCTCTGTTGATGAAGGTTCATGAGTGAGGTTAATTAAGCAGCGTGTCTCATCACACTCTCTCAGTCCGCCTTTCTTTTCCGCAGCACTCCTTCCTCGTTCACCTTGAACACTACTTCCTGTCTCACAGCCTCAGAACTGGATAGAATGACTTACAAAAACTGAAAGTCATTCAACAATCACACATCAGGAACTGAACTAGAAAACATCTGGAATGAGACAATAGCGTTTGAAGACATTTTAATTATAAATAATGCAGTAAAAATTACAACTTTTTCCATCCAATCTATAAGATTCTCAGGAAGGGCTGACATGTTAGAACACGGTAATTTCATTTCATTCTTTTTTTTAAACATGGCAAATTTCACTTTCTAAACTTCACTCTGGTTACCAAAATTTATCTTTTCCTTTTTGTTACTCCTCCTTAACAAAGAGTCCAATATTTCTGGTTAGAACAGATGTCTTTCCTTGATCTTTGTCCAACCTGCTGGGCTGCATGTAGCCTACATGACTGTTTGAGGAAAAGAAAGTTTATGAACTAATTTCCATAATATTTTCTAAACCATATGGATATATGTCATTTCTCATAAGCTTTCCAGACCTGGAAAACATCAATCAAATTTCCACGACTTATCCAGGTTCTCCATGACTGCTGGAGCCTTGTGTCACATGTGTCTTCATGCAGGGATACCAAGAAGGACCAGACACCATCATACTCAAAAACAATTTAATCATCCTCCCCAATCTTGAGTAATAAGGCTTTATTTTACTCTACAGACATTTAATTTGCTTTGGTCTGTCTATGGTCCCTCACTTGATTAAAACTGCATTTGGAGACATGAGGGAAATCAGGGAAATGCTACTCAGTCATTTGCATCCTTTACTGTAAATAGTTGCCACTTCTTGTAGTGTCCCATTCACCCTGATTGAAAATCAAGTTTTAATGACATTTAAACTGGAAAGAGGAATCTGGTTATGATTTAAGATTTTTTTTTTTTTAATGAATGTCAATACTCATTTGAATTGAGTCATTTTGGTGACATCCCTGCTCCATATATAACCTACAGAATCTGTGCCATACAGTAGCCCCAGTCAAGGGAATGGAGGAGGAACGGACTCAATGGAAGGAAAACAACAAATGGAACGAGTCCATGACCAGACTTTTCAGAATCCAAGATGTTGAATAAAACCTCCTACAAGTGAAGACGCATGCAAAACTCTCAGTACACACACTGAACATGTCAGATCTGAATTGGACCGGCTCAAATGTACGCAACTGAACGCACAGAAGAGAGCCATCGTTTACTCAGTCAACAATTTTACAACAATTTTAAGACCGATTTCCCAATTCTCAGATTGAAATTCATACAATAATGACTTTAAAATTAAGTGATTGTGCTTTTATAACCAAAGTAGAACAAATAATACAAAGACAAGATGTACATCAAAAACAAAACATTAACAGTGCTATATAAAATGCATTTAAAATATAAGATCCCATTGAAGCACTTCTGTGGCAGTAAACGATTTAAACAATTTACAAGATGGCTGGTGATGATGACTGAATATCAATTACAGTAAAATAACAAGACAACCGACAGGCAAAGACCATATGGACCACATCAAGCAGTCGTCATGGACAATATCTTTGTATACACTCACAACAGCCATCGAATGTGCATGTAGTTCATCTTACATTACTGAGCAACCGACCATACAGGCTGGTGGAAGCCAGTCAACCAATAACAAGTAAACAATAAATAGGGCTTCAAATTTAAGTCCATAGACTCAAACAGGAGAGCGCCTTTTTCTTCTCACTTTCTTTTTTCCAACATCTAATGAGAAACTGTAACTAGAAAACATTAGTAGATAATGTGCAGTATTGATTAGGGTCTTCTTCCGTATAATAAGGATCATATTCCTTCGTGTGAAGCAACTGTAGGAAATTCCTGTTCTCCTCGCATTGCTCCTCAGCTCTCCAGCAACTGTGGAAACAAAACAGTCTGATGTTTCACTTCAAATCCATGGCAGTGTATCAAATCCACATAATAACCTTAAATAATATCAGAAATTTTCCAATAAGTTAAACAGAAAAAAAAAGAATGTCACATGCAGAAGCTTGGAGTCTTGATTCCTGTTGGATATTATTATTTACCTCGTCCGCCTGCAGCTGGAAGCCCCCCTGTCCTGTAGCTGTCGCCTCTCCTCCCTGTTTGGCCCTCGAGTCTCCAGATGACATGAAGCTGGAGGAGTTAGGACCACCAGGCTCCCTCTGAGCCTGACCTGATGGGAAAGAGGGACGGCTGTACAGAAGGATGTCCCCAAAATCTGAAGGAGAGAAAAGAAAAGAAGTCATTTTAGTTGTTTAAGCATATAATCAGCTGTTAAGAAGTTCCACAGAATGCACAGAGGATACATTAATGCAAAATAAGTCATGTCCAGTGCATAGCTGCAGTTTCTTTTAGGTGCTGGCAAAATGCAGGACATATGAAATCTGTAAGGGGAAATTTGCCACACACTCATAGACTGACTTGTCTGAAGTTAGATATTTTTAATCATTTCAAGTCAAATAACATTGCTGCTTCAGTCAGTCTGTGAGTTATTTAGTGTTATTTAGCAAATGTACTTCTTTACGGAGGACATAATAATTTCGGGAAACTTCAAAGACTGTGGGATTGGTTCAGTACCTGAGTGCTGTCGGTGTCTGCTGCTCGCTTTTCCTCCTTGAGGGGTTTTGTGCTTCTCCTGGTTCTCCTTTTGCTCAAACGTTCCCTCCCTGTTCCTATTAGCCCCAGTGCTGCCTCGTCGGCCCCTGGCCTCTCCAGAGCCCATCCTAGGCAGCGTGGCCCCCCGCACCTTATAGTCACCATGGGACTTCTGGCTAGGGAAGTTTAGAGGCATGCAAGAGTCTGGGGACAGAGAGGAGCACAGAGAGCCAAACATCAGAGTTATTGTAAGAGCTATACAGTGACTAGTCTCTCGGTGTGCAGTCTCAGTGTTTTACCATCATTGAAGACGTCTCTGGGTTGGTGGCCCTGTAGACCAGACTGGTGCTGTTTATGCCTCTTGGGCCTCTTTTGCGTTACTGCAGGACTCATGTTGCTGTCAGTGGACATGGGGCTGCTGGGTCGCTGGTGCCGCCGACCTGAAGCCGTAACACAGATTTAGTACAAGTCTGAAATACTTTGGCGAAATAAAATGTTGCATGCAACAGTAAACCTAGGTATGTGTCACATCAGGACATCTTTAACTACAGGCTTATACAGTCCTTTTGGGTGTCCTGAGTTGTTTTTCATACAGAAAGTCAATCTTGAATATTTAGATGATCTGTTAAAATCCACATTTCTATTATTTCATCTAAATGCTAATATGCGATACCTCTATTAACCAAATATTCAGCATTGAGTAAATGCAGTGGCATAGCATAATCAATGGCTGATATTTTACTTAGAGAGTTGGCTGCTTTAAATACACAACCATGACAGAACTCATGGGAAACCCTCTCAAATCTTTGAAAGGTGTTTTGTCAAAAAATGTTTTGTTTATTAAACATTTTCTCTCGTTTTCTGACAATATGACTATGAAGAGGATACATGTTGATATAAGAAAATCCATTCAACTTCAATGTTATTTCAGGGAAATCTCTTGAACAAAGTTACAAAAAAGTTAAAATCTTCAAACCAGTAAAATTATGTGCCAATGCAATGTCTTTTTTCCCCAGACCCCTTCTCACCTGACTCCTCTGGGTACCTGCACATGCGCAGGCCGACGTTATCCCGCGAAGAGGCCGCCGCCTGGTTGAAATCGCCGTCTGTGAAAAAGGATCCTTCTGAGGTGCTGACAACACTGGACCTGCCTGATGAAATGTTGTCCTCAGATGCCGAGCCCCAGCTATTGACCATGGACCCTGTGACTGATCTGTCCAGATCCCCGGTGCTGGAGGCTGGGGTTTGTTCTAACCCGTGGAGGTGCAGCTTGTGAGGAAGAGGATGGTGCTGCTGTCGGTTTTGGTGTTGGTCATGGTGACTCTGGGCAAGCTCTGCGTCCATCTCTTCCTCTGCCTCCTCCTCATCATCCTCTTCCTGTCCATCAGTATCCAGGCAGAGGGGTGTGGAGGTGTAGGTGTGTTTTGGGGAAAGAGGGCGAGGGGGCAGTGGGTGGCTGGTTATGTGCTGACTGGTAAGTGTATCACAAAAAAAGACAAAAACAAAAACATTAAGCTGTGCACTCTTGCCACAACTGCATCTTTTGAGTTGAGCTTTTTGTATTGCTGGTGATTGAACTGTCATTGTAAAATGGTTGAACAAGGTGTAAGGAGGGTTCATGTGGTTACCTGTGGTGTTCGGTTCCATTGTGCAGGCCATTGTTCAGGTCTCCCTGTGGTGAAGTGACTGTAGATGGGCGGCTATAAGACGCTTCAGTAGGGGATGAGGCTGCCCCTCTTACTGGGGGAGTAGGGCAGCTTTCTATTCTCTTAGTCTCCTTCTCCTCCTCCACCTCCATGCCATCCTGATGAAGGTACATCCTCGAGGGCGGCATCGGACAGTGGACGTCAGGATCAAAACTGATAAGAGAGGGATGAGTGACATGAGGATATGGCTACAGGAAATAGGGGTCGTTTAGGTCCTGAAGCACTCCCAAAAATCAATTGTCCTTGACTTGAATCCAGACCAAGCATTATTACTTCAGTGCAGTTTGTGTCAGTATCAAATCTGAAACAAAAGTGTTTGAATTGAGGAATCATTAGAGAACAGAAAAATGGGACTTTAAAATGTTAAGATAGATTGATAGAGGTTCTGACATGTCAAACAATAGATAATCCTGCAATAAAAATTCTTTCAATCAATCAATCAATGGATGGGAAACATCCGGCCTGCAGGGAGTGGTTGACAATATGTAATACGTTGTGTGTGTTGTATGTCGTGTGCTTTGTTTTGCTTCCTTGAGTTTGTGCTATATCATTCTGTTGAGCTTGAACTTGAACATCCCCAGTCAAGCAGCAATAAACCTTTTTAAATATCTGGTGGGAATATGGGTCACGCTCACAGGTTGAGGGCTTCAGTCTACTCACCATTTTTCTTCTTCAAACTGTCAGGGGATGCAAACTGCTGTGTACAAGACTGATGCCAGGTTCACCTTCTTAGATTATGTCAGAAATGACTTTGATTTCATTACAATCAGCTGGAGTTTGCAGTTTATGGATAATGACCAAAATATGGAGATGGCCAGCTGCCGGCATTTATATCCATCACAGAATCATCTTGAAAGGTGAGTAGAAAGCTTTCTGGATTTTCTGTTTTGTACTGATGAAATGTTGCACATCTTTTTGGTGCATGGTTTTTGTGAGTCATGCCTATTGCAGCATGTAGAACTGGCTACCATAATCAACTGTCATACAAATTTAAATAGTTTAATTAGTTTGGTTTTAGTTGACAATTTGTTTTTTAGCAAATCACTGTATGTATTTTTTCCTGATCTTCAGGTCAGCACTACCGATTAAAAACATCTTAGGGTTAGTGTTACATTGTATGTTTGGGTGCATACGTGTGTGTGTGTGTCCGTTTCCCATTCACCTCTTTTCCATGGGTAGGGTGTACTCATCACAGTCCCAGGCGTTAGAATGAGGGGGTGACAGGGGCTCTCCCCAGCTTACTGCAGTCTGTTTGGGCGTCTTGGGGGGCCGTGTCCCCTTCTTATGATTTTGACTCCCTGAGAAGTTAGAAGAAAAACACAAAAACACAGGTTGAATGGATGAACACAGACCTACGACTCAATTCAACACATGTGTCCACACTACTGTGCGGTATAGCTCCTGGCCTTACCTGAGGTGCTGTTGCTGCCTCTGTCTGAGCTGTGGTGGGAGCCTCCTGTGCTGTGATCTCGAGCCTGGATGTAGGGGACGCTTTTTTGAATCATCCCTTCGCCTCCATGGAGATGATCTGTAGACAAAGCAAAGAGAAAAACTATACAACTGTTCTCATTGTTTTCATGCAAATGATGAAACATAAATCACTTTTTATAATCACCGTGAAATGAAAAATGACCTTTTCACCTCAACTAAATTTCCATGTCATACTATACAGCTATTTAACAATAAATGCACCTCATCTCTATGAATTAGTCATTTCTTACTGCTCAGCTCATTCATCAAATTCAGTTTGTCAGATTCAGCCACTCCCTTACTCTCAGACTGTTTGTCTGTCTTCCTCTCTCACTGTCTCTCTCTCTCTCTCTCTCTCTCTCTCTCTCTCTCTCTCTCTCTCTCTCTTTCTCTGCTGGGTCGAGGGTT